>OZ024923.1:35130711-35164744 GCA_964017225.1 Netelia inedita
AAATGTGTAAAAAGAATATGGATGAAAAAAAAAAATTTATCGTAGGCCAACGAAGTTTCAGACGCGACAGAAACGAAGAGGATATTGACTCTCTCCCTCCCACTCTTTTACTCGCGGGCGAGCGTCCGTGAATATTAAAGGGGTGGGTAAGAATGGGGGGCGAAGGGAGATCGAGAGTGGATGGCTCTCTCACGGCAACGAGAACCACCTATACTTCTAGTCTAATTGGAACATAATTGCTTCATAAAGTCGTGCGGGTCTATATAGGTACGAGAGCAAAGTCTGAGAGACGGGAACGGGGACGAGTTTTGCTCATCTTTCTATATATATATACATCTATGTACATAGAGAGAGTAATCGATGAGATAATGAACGTTTTTGTTGAAGCGATTTTTGTCCGGAATATTTTCCTCTTTCTCTCTCTCTCTCTCTCTTTCTCTTTAACGGGCTTATGACTTGCCTTGTACCCAGGTGGGAAACGCCGAAGCTAAATTTAATCGACCGGTTCGCGCGATAAGGCACACGTCGTACGTTACTCACGTACTCTGAGAGAAGAACTTGAAAGAAAAAATAAAATAATAATAATAATAATATTAAAAATAAAATGAAAATAAAATAAAAGCGTCGGCGAGAATTTCGCGATAAGGGCACGAGAGGGCAGACGTATCGTAAAAGTTGAATAAAAGATCGTTAAAAAAATCAACGAGGATTGTAAATTATGACCGACGGGTACAAAAAAGTCATGAAAAAATAAAATAAAAAATTCTGTAAATTCGCAATCGCGAGTTTAAAGTGCTGGCCCAACTATCGACATGCGTCGAGAGTACATGCTACACCGTGCGGTATTGCGAAATTTAGAAAAGAGCCTCGACATCTTCTTTTTTTTTCTCTCACATTTTTTTTATCGTTTCTCTCGTTTTTTTATATGTCGGTCGTCGTCGTCGTCGTCGTCGTCGTCGTCGTCGTTTTTTCGTTCAGTCGTGTCTACCTTCAAGCTCAATTTACGACGGACGGAATCGAGCGCGTGCGCGCGTACGCCCCTCGCGCGTTTGTCTCGTATCGAACTCCTCGCGATTTATCGTCAGTCCACGTTTTTGGAGTGAAAGTTCGACGGGGCGAATATCCGCGCCAATTCGTCTCATCTCGGCTTTTCCTCGCAACGCGTGGGACCCATTTCGCGTCGCGGCTTTCGTTTCGTCGTGAATGAGAAAAAACAATAATACCAAAAAAAAAAAAATAAAAAGTAAAAATAAACAATTTTATGGAAATTATTCTCTAGAAATTTTTTTTTTACTTTTCTCCATTCGACGTGAGAAAAAAAAATCTATTTAAATCGCAAGTGCCCTTGATACATTTTTGATAGATCGCCCGAGGGAGAAGACCCCCAGAAGATATGATCCACGTGTATTTCGTATCATCCTCGAAATGAATATTATAATAATATTTGTAGAAGCTCGACGAAAGACGAGACGAGCATATCGTCCTCTTACTCACCCCTCTCCCTCAAGCAGCTTCCCCATAATGCTTAATATTTGCCCTATGGCATAAATACACGAGTATATATCCATAATGGCGTATATAGGCGAGCCAACGGGGCCTGGGGCAACAAATTTAACGTCACTTTCGATTAGAGGCTAACCCAGTTTGCCACTGTCCCCGTGTGCGACGTTGAACGTCCGAGAGAGAGAGAGAGAGAGAGAAGAGGGAGGAAAAGGAAGCTCGTACTTGTCGCCAATTTCCTGTGGAAAATTTCGGCGTGGGTAACGTGTCGCGAGAGGGAGACATTTCGGTTGTAATATTTCTGTCCACTCGAATCATCTTGAAACAAATGAATAAAAACAAAAATTAATTAAAATTAATTTTAATCGAGAGAAGCATAAAATAAAAATACGAGTTAATTAAAATATAATTTCAATTAAGAAATTGAATTTAAACGGCAAAAAACAGGTCGTTTCGATATAAACATTGATTCGACGAAAACGTGTGAAAGATGAAGAAAAATTGTTTCAAATTGATTCGAGATTAGCGAATGATCGGTGAGTGGTCGAGGCTCGTTCGGGAGTTAATCTCGTGGGACGAACAGTCGATTTCCGGTTTCACGACGGTTGATCGACGTTTCGAGGTATTGCCACTCAGCACGAAGGTTTTCGCCGAGACGAGAAGGGCGACCCGCGAGAAGGGAAGGAACACGCCCACCTGCGTCGAAAGAGCGGAGGAGGAATACGAGAGAGGTTCTTCCTGTAGAACGACAAAGTCAATTTCCGGAAGGGCGAATGAGAGGAAGAGAGAGAGAGAGAGAGAGTGAGGGAGGGAGGGAGGGAGGGAGAAAGAGGAGACAGGAGAGGCCGAAAGAGAGCCATTACTCCATTTCGCGTCGAGTGTCGAACATATTTAGCGGGTCGACGATGAGAGGGGCGAGAAATCAAGGGAGAAACAGGAGATACATTTTGCGATTCGCTAAGGGATGTAACCGAACAGAGAGAGAGAGAGAGAGAGAGCATTGAAGAGTTTACCATAGAGTCAAGGATTTTAATCGAGCGTTAACTACGTCTTTGCCCTGCGGAAATTGCTCGATAATTCGACTAACTCACGGCGATAACGTTGAATTTACCCCCCCCCCCCCGAATAGATTTATCAACCCCTCCTGCAATTACTTTTATTTTTCATTAAACGTCGTTTCATCGATTCGAACATAATTATCAAACGATTATTCGTCAAATCGATTAAATTCGAACGAACCTAATTAATTACAATATTAATGATTTTTTTCAACCTATAAATAATTAAATACAAAGAAAATAAAGGAACGAAAAAATCCTATAGATATATGTCGATCATATCTTCTCCCAAGTAGTAAAATTTTCGTTATATTTTTTATCGACGAAAAACCGTCATAAAATATTTGCCCGTAGAGACGAAATGACTCGAGTGTAACCCGAATATCCTAGCAAAGTGGTAGCAAAGATAGAGGGTCGTTATCGGGTACGTGGCGAATCGATGCCGAAGGAGCATGGACAGAAAATTCGATGATATTAATTCCGACTTGGACGTAGATGCGGTAAGACCGGGGTCGAAGGTGAGGTGGTGGAAGGGGGGATGGAAGTCTATATAAGCTCCGGACGAGTAGGACGTTTCGTGCCAAGTCAGGACATCGTCGACTTCGAGGACGACATTAACGTCGTAGTTGCTCGATGGAAGAACTAATACAGGTATCTATCTATCTATCTATCTATCTATCTATCTATCTATCTATTATATACATATAGATATAATTCTCATTGGACGTGCCTCGCGTAGTGTCCTCCACCTCGTGCAAGAGAGGCTTCCGCATCGATCACACAGAGACAAACTCTCGTAGGGACACGTACCGGTGGAATATACGAAGAGAGACAACCGGGAGAGGATCGGATGAAAGGTCAAGCTCGGGGATGGCTGCAAATGGCAAAGTTTAAAACGACGTCGGACTAAATCCTATCCCTCCTTTTCGCCCCTCTCTCTTGGTCTCTCTGTCTATCGCACGACCATTGTGTCTCTTCCTACGTAAACCGAGACAAGTCCGTCTAATCCTCCTCCACACAACGTGAAAGTTAACAAATGGATTTTCCGATCGAAGTTTCCTCTCCCCTTGCTCGATTTCCGCCGGAATTTCTCACGATAATACGAGCTAAAATTCTAATCGAACGTAATAACGATTTTACGAGATTAAATATCGTAACGATTTAATTATTGTATCTTTCGTTCGCAAAGTATTCGTGCGAATTGTGTCAACGCGTCTTGTCATATTCCCGGAGACTTTGCGTAAGTAATATGTAAGTCGATTTGCCGGTTTAGGACTGTCGAATCGAAGATTATACTCTACCGTCGAGTTTGGTGAGAAAGAAAGAGAAAGGAAAAGAGAAAGAGAGATCGAGATAGTCGGTGAGTCCTCGCGTCGGTGAAGAAGGTAAGACGAATAGCCGAAGGTCGAAACCACGAGGATTTTATGAGATCGTAAAGTGCAAACCGACAGGGCCCTCATCTCCCATTCTCCTTTTACAAAGGAGAGAATGAAAATGAGAAAAAATAGGGGTAGATTGTGGTGGGAGGGTGGTGGTTGAAGAGAGAGAAAACTTCCAATATACTGAAGGAAGAAGTGTAGAGAGAAAGAGAGAAAAAAAGAGAAAGAAAACAAAGAAAAAGAAAAATAAGTCAGGAGACCTAAGTAGCTTCGAGACCAAAGTCCGAGGCTCCCTCTCTCTCTCTCTCGCTCTGTGGGTGACTTGGTTAATAATTCGCGAATGCCCGTAGTGAACCAGAATCACTTCGGCCAAACTCAGCGATAAGTGCCCGGCACTTATCTTATTACAACAACAACGATAACAACGACAACAACAACGGAAACAACAACAAACTTTAGAAGCCGGGGGTCTCCTTCGGTGCTTCGATCCGTTTCACGTAACTCGGGGTAGCGAAGTGGCTGGATGGGGAGGGGAGATTGCCACGGTCATCATCATTACCGTAATCATCGTCATTATCAACTTCGTCATTGAAAATTTACTCCGAGAAGTTTACGAATTCCTACCGGGAACCGTAATATTACACGCGGGGTGCGGTGATCGTCGAGTTCGCACAATCTCAACCCTACGTTCCCGGGATGCGATTCATTCGATTCCATGAACAATGAAATCAAAACGAGTTCGCCTGAGATTGTTGTTCTTTTTGTTTTTAAAGTTTTATTACGACACGAAGGACACTTCGAATGAAGAAATAATGATCTCGTTTCTTTTTTCGAACAAACGAACGACGAATATAATTTTTTTCGTTATATCGACCTTATTTCGGCTCGTTCCACCCTCGATTCGAGGGTGATTTTATTTTTACTCGCGAACGAAATATTAAGGGCAAAATTTTGCAGTTGTTGCGAGACGATTACGCGTAATTTTTTTCCATAAACGTTTAAAACCGCGTTATATTTCACGAAGGAGCTTCATCTCGAGACTTCTCGGTAACGGCGGAGGGCAGCGTACACGGTCATCCGGTCTACGGGTACGAGTGGATAAGAGGCGCGAGAATATGACGCACGGAAACCCTTTGAAAATGATAATAAACCTTCGGTTGCATCGCAGTAGGTTGCATACAACACACAAATGCACACATGCACACACATAAATATATATATGTATATATAGAGGTAAGAAGGAGATGGCATGACCCCCCTCCCCCCTCCTCTCAACGAAACGCCGCAATAAGTTTTGCCTTCTGCGTATATATTCGCAGAGTGGAATACCGAATATGGGTTTGCGGTTTGCTCGTAGGAACTAAAAGAAGCGAGGAGCCGAAGCGAGAAGAGAGACTCTCCTTCCTTTCTCTCTTTTTCTCTTACTTCGTGGAGCACGCATGATTCTCCTTTGCCTTTTCGAAACGCACGCGGTAGTTACGCATGCGCGTAGATATAGTAACCTCGCGTTCAAGGGATACGTACTAATGCGAAATATGTGGAAAAGATTGGCAAAAGCGTACGATTCGCGCACGAGGAGAAGAATTCTTCTCGACCTTTTCAGGAAGTAATTCAGGATTGAAATGAAAATAAAAGAGAGAGAGGGAGAGAGAGAGGGATGTGACTCGAAATGGCCCTTACCGGTTGGCCATTTTTCTTTTTTCGTTTTCTCTACTGGCGCAATGTCATTCGCCTCCGCAGGCGAACGAACCGGATGTGAAAAGCGAGAGGAGAGCGGAGGCAGAATGGAGGACTACCGACATCATTGCCATTTTCTTCATTCTGGCTCTCTCACTCCCTCTCTCTGTCTCTCTCTGTCTCTTTCTCGCCAGTTGTCAACCCCCGCAAATCTCGTCCTTTCTATTACTTCGTTTTTGTCTATCGGCCAAAGTCCAACGGTGGCGGAACTTCGCATCGCGAGTTGGGACAAAAGCGCGTGGCCGTCGGTCACGGATAACGGTGAGTCTCGGGCCCGTCAATGGAAATGTATATAACGACGCTTGTGTACGTTAGCGCTCGTAAATTCAATGATTAATAATGAATGATGATCCGTGGCGAGTTTTACGACCACGTGAGCGTCCGTGACACGCGAGAGACTTTCCTCGAGCCATTATTTACCGTCACTTGCTCCGTCACGGATTCGTCACCTGTTGAAAAGACAGTTCCCGATTTACCGATCTCTTTCTCTTTCACACATGACTCTCTTCTAATTTTCTAACGTTTAGATTTTCTTCCCTCGAAAAACCCCCACGCCTTCGCGACTCATCGTCGAGTTATGCGACTTCCTCGCATAAACAATGGCCACTACAGCGGAATAACGAAGTAAAGAACAAAATTGTTATCCCGACACTTGGGTAACGTGACAAAACTTCACGCAGGATCGTCGTGTACAAAAAAATGTATTTATAAAAATAAAAAATCGAGAGAGAGAGAGAGAGACGACCCCATGAGTGCCACAGGGAAATTCGCACACGTTCTGTCGCGGTTTGCGATGCGCACGCTCCTTCGACGAGCGTGTGCCATCACAAAGAGAGCGAGAGTATACCGTATATATATATATATATTATGTGTATAATATATAAGCGAGAGAGTAGCACACATTGAGCTCGGTAGTCGGGACGCGACGGTGAAGAAAGAGGAGGAGGAGGAGGTGGAGGAGGGGATGGGGGCTTTGGGGTATAAGCAGGAAAGGTATACTACGAGGAATTCATGAATACGAGATGATACTCGACGGTCCCCGTGAGTTCGCGTTACTCCGTGTTCATCGCCGAAGGCTTCTCCCGTATACTCTACGGGCTCGTGTGTATACTACCCGAGCCGCATTTCTACGTAGCCCGCAGGGTCAACATCACGGTACGGTTTATTATAAATCGTACGTGCGACGCAAGGATGCGCACGGTAGCGCGAGAGAGACCGATTAGACCGGATGTGCTCGTGGCGGAAAAACTGTTACGTTCGGTTGGGTCGTAGCGGTGGAGAAGATGGCGGCGCGCGGGTGGCACGAAATGGCCGACGCGCGAGAGTGGGGGTAGACGGCTGCGCGGTACGCGGCGCGCGATGGCTCACGCGCGGTCCTTACCAGACGAAATAGGGAGGGATCGTTTTTCAGAATTTTTACATATTTTGGGTCAGAGGGACGAGTTTATGGTTAGGTAGCACGCGTATAAGTGCGCGTGTGTGTGTATAACGTTGAAAAGAGAAAAAGGGATGAGGAAAGTAAAGGGTGGAAGGTAAGAGGAGAGTGTACAAGAAATTCATGAATACGAGATTGCGCACCGTCCGCCCAAGCCCCGGGTAAAAGGAGAAGAGGGAGAGAGAGCTTGCCCCAACTCCAGCTCTTTCAACGTCTCTCGCTCGCTCTCTTCGACTTCGCTCGAGGAACCATGAGTACAAGCGACTCTTCCTCGCGACTGCTTCTACGTACGAGATTCGTGTGTGCGCTCTCGGTTGAATTTCATGAAACGAAAATCCACGGACTCGAATCGCTCAATCTCTGGGCACACACACACACACACACACACACACACACACACAAGGATCTGCGATACGCCACGAGCCGAAAAGAGGATTTCAATTTTCCGAGGATAAGAAATAAGAAAAAGTCGCGCGGAATTTGCCCGCGTAGAATGCAAAAATATGTACTTTGCGGGCATTCGTAAAAAAACATACTTAGCACGTTCTTTTTCTTCTGCCTACGCGCCACGTGTACGAGAAGCGATATAAAAAATAATCGAATGAATTCCCAAACTAAAGACCCCATGAATAAAATTATTAGAAAAAAATGGCGATGCGATAATCACGATTTTAATTGTCCGAAATTCTTTCTTTTTTCTTTCCTTTTCGTCGATTTTCTGGCGGACCAAAGGTGAGAAGACCAGGAAGAAGGAGACGATGGAAAATACAAAAAAGGAGGCGAAATTGTTCGGCGTGCCGCGTCGGGGTGATAATCAGCGAGTGAAAAAGAATTCCACGATCGTTTTGGGTGGTGCGAGAAGAAGAGCGTGGCGCGCGAGAGACGCAACACGAGGAGCCAGAAGAGACTGAGTGAAAGAGAGAGAATATCGCAAGCGAGGGCATAAAAGGATAGCGCAGAGAGAGAGAGAGAGAGAGAAAGAAAGAGAGAGAGGAGGACCCTTGTGTAGAAGTTACTTCGCCGCGGCGTGAATCGGTACAGGGCCCACCCCGAGGGGCCCCACCGGCCGCCATATTTATCTTTCGCGTGTGTCCACACATCCGGTTCTCGGTCGTTCCTTCAGCTATCTCTCTCTCTCTCTCTCTCTCTCTCTCTTTCTTTCTCTCGCGAGACTATACATCGTGGCGAGCCTCGAAGAGGAATCACGGGCGGGTTTGCGCGTTTCCTCTCTCTCTCTTCGCCGAATCGCCGATCTACCAGCGAGCCAGCGAGCCAGCAGCAGCAGCAGCCCGAACGTAATTGGCTCTGTGTGCTTCTGCTTTTGCTCTCGTGATGCACTCTCCGCGGCTCGCCCGGCGAGCTCGATCTTTTACGTTCGTCGATCGTTAACTCGAAATTCGTCGAACGTTCGGCACAATTTTTTTCCCCTCATCTACGTTTATTATTCACCGTGAAAGAAGCTTAATGCCGAATTAAACGAATAAATAAAAACAATAACAGCAACAACCATCGTCCGATAACTTCAGATATTTCGTCAATATTTGTTAGAATTTAGTTCAAGCTTCACATCATTTTTACGATATTGAGAAAAATGTTACGATTGCGATTTACCGTTATGGATGGAAGAAGAGGAGGGCCGGGGAGGGGGGAGGTTAACGATTCTCGTATAGATAAATTGATCGTTGATTCGCGATCGCGATCGCCTTGGAGTAGAGACCGGCGATATGTATGATGCATGTGCAACATGGCACCGAGAGAGAGATGAAGGGGTAGAGAGGGAAGAGGGGAGGAGGAGGGGTGGGGTGTGGGGAGGTTGTGTTGCATATGTGCACCGGGGGGTTTCTACGTGGGCGAAGGATCATTGTGTGATCCACGAGATCGCGAGCCAGGATCATCCTTCACTTCCGATAGGATCGTTCGCCTCTCACTCTCTCTCTCTCTCTCTCTCTCTCTCTCTCGGCTTTCCAATTGACCGTGGGGCGAAGTCTCCTTATCGCGATAATCAAACTCCCTTAAACACATACGTCGCAGCATACATCTCTTTCCTGGATAATCTTTTTATTCTTGTTACCCTCGCCGGGAGAAAAGTATCGTCTCGATTGAACGAGAACTCGTGACTGGAAATGAAATTTTAGTTGGATCGACGAAAAAAAAAAACAAGAAAATTAATCGATCGTTTCTTTTTTTCTAATTAAATGAATGGAATAAATTCTAATCTCACAACCGATACGAACAATCGTCTCCGAATTATCGTTTCTCGTTATCTTTACTATATTAAAGTCACGAATCGATTCTCTTATCTCATTGGTGTTGTTATTGTTGTTGTTGTTTTTTTCTTAGTCGTTTCCTCTCATTTTAATTTCAACTCCGAAACACCTTTGTTAATCGACCTATTACAATCTGACGTTTCGTGCCACTTAAATTCCCCATTTAATATAATATACGACACATATTATAATACTATGGGTTATACAGAGATAGAGAGAGGGAGAGAGAGAGAGAGGGAGGGGCGTCACTGTGTGCAAAAGGGATGGTGTGCGTTTCACGTTCGCGGAACGTTTGCCGGTAAGGCTAAAGCCATAAATAGATAGGCTTGTGTGCAAGAGAGAGAGAGAGAGACAGAGAGAAAGATCTCGACATATATGCACGAGGGAAAATTCATAAGGTACTGTAACGAGACGTCTCGAGGCTGGGAGTGTGGAATAGTAGTGGTATAAGTAGTAACATGCGATAGAGTATATAGTATTAAATCCATATAGCTAACTGCACACATATATATGTATACGTCATCCCTCTATATATACTCTCTCTATATATATATAGAACGTGTATAGGGATGACGTATATATTATACACATATATATGTATATATGCCTCAGGGCCATTCGGTGATCCAAAGCGATAGGTATTATACGTTCCTGTAACGAGCCGACATCGTTAGCATCGTATTTGGAACGTCCCTAATGCATTGGCGTGAAAGAAAAAAAAATAGAAAAAGGAACGTACCATATCGAATGAACGAAAGAGGTTAAGAAAGAATTGCGAGGGAGAGAGATGAATAGAGAGAGAGAGAGAGAGAGAGAGAGAGATAGAGAGGAATGAAAAAAATTAAAGGCATACACGCGATCGGGTATGTGTCACGGTTTATATGCTTCTCCTTGGCAGGTGAATAACGCACCATACGGAGATAAAAAACTTTCGAAATCATCGACTAGTCGTCGAGGATTACCGACCGGGATCGTCCGAGATCGATCGCCTCGCGAAGAGATTCGTTGGAATAAAAAAAATACATAAAAAAAAAAATAATAATGATAATAATAATAAAATAATATTAAAAATACGTTCGGACTATTAAAACGTTCGTGTAAGCTCGTCGAATGAAAAGGAAAGCGTGAAATTGTATCGTGGCTGGACCAATGTTATTTAATGCAACTCGAAAAAAAAAATGTTATCTCCCACTCTTTTTCTCTTTCTCTCCTGCTTTCTTTCTGAGGAGATATATATTTTTTGGTCATTAATCAGTCTGGCTTTGAAACGTATCATGGTAGTATAATGAAAAATTCTTAATATTCTCTTTCTCTCTCTCTCTTTCGCTCTCTTGCTCGTTCTTCTCTTGTTTCTACACACCACCTCTGCCGCTAATATCGATCAACGTGCATTGATCGATCGAAAATTCTCGGCTAATCATCCATCAATGTCCGACCACCGGTCGCAACCTTCTTTTTCCTCCGTTCTCATCATCGCGGCTCAATTACCTCTGGTCTTGGCGTACGTCGGAGCCCTGCTTGTTTTATAAATATTTCGCATTATTTCAGTCGATCCAAATACGATCGAAAAATCAATAAATAAATAATTATAATAAACGATCGGTTGATAATGATTTTCTTGTTTTTTTATCCATCGTTGATATCCCCTAAAAAAAACTCTCCGGCTCTTTATATATACTATATATTCGAATTGAAAAATAAAAATTCGAGCAAAAAGTGACAATACGTGAGATTGGAAAATTTCGCTACGGGGGCAATTTTTATTCACTAGAGAAGTATCGATGCGGATAGAGAAGGTGAAGTGATATCGTGGGTGCAGCGAGGGTCGAGGGCGTGGACCTCGGGACGAGGAAGCACCACGATGCTGCTGGCATGTGCCCACGGAGCATCGCCCTCTTCTTCAACACGTATATAGATACGTACGCGTACAAAGTATATAAGGATACCTACATATATATATGTACGAATAAAAAAATATATATATATACGTATAAAGTGCAGAAGGAATTGAATGCTGTAAGCGGAAGCTAGAAGGAAGAGAGGAGGAAGAGGGAATAAAAAAGAATCGAGCGAGAGAGAGAGAGAAAGATGGGGGGTGGCGAGAGAATCGCGAGTTTACTCGCTCGCTTTTGCTTTCTCGCTCTTTCACAGTCAGGGGTGAGGGCAGAGAGAGCGAGAGAGTGAGAGAGGGTAGACGATGAGGGAGAGAGGGAGGTAGTTGCAGAAGCCAGCGAGGAGAGCTCGATGGTTTCGTTAACCTCGGGCGAAAACGAAAGTCACCAACCAAGTCGGTGCTCCCTCGAAGAGGCAGCGACGCGACGTTTGTGGGTGCCACGAGAGCGACTGCGACCTCGTTCGAGCGTGTGCGATAAGCGTCTATATATATACATATGTATGAACGTGTTGGAGGGAGATTTATGTAGGTATATTCGAGAGACTCTCGTACGATACGCGAAGAAGACCGTTTAACAAAGTTGTGGGGGCGTGATCGTGGCGTCCAAAGACCGGAAGAAGCAACCAGCGACCTTTACTCGCGAGAGAACGAGATTCCCGCGGATCAATCGTTATCGATTTTTTCTAATGAAAAACAAAAAAAAATCGCCATTTTATTTTTCCTTCGTTCTTCCAGCAGGGTGATAGGGTTCGTTCGGCAGCGACGAACTCGTTCGACGTGTCACTCACCTTTTTTACCATGTTTTTTTTTTAATCGTTCAGACGTAATTCAATAAATCGAACATGCGATAAATCGATAAACGTGCGATCGCTGAAATTGTACGAAAAATAAATTATCATTAAGATGAATTAGTGAAATTTTGTTTTCGCTTCGATCAGGACTCGAGAGACTTTTGAACAAATTTTCTAAGCAGAATTATTATTTTTATACATATATATATAAATATTTTTATAGAGATTTATATAAAAATAGTTAAAGTGGTGGCGTGGGACCCGGGAGTAATATTCTCCCACGAGACCGGACCACGAACGATGCGATACTGATAAAACGTTAATATATGCGAGAAAATTGTTTCGTCTGAATATAACATGTCCCGGCTGCTCTTTTTTTGCGAGAGGATCAGGCCGGAGTCCTTAACCATCGGGCGAACCACTTTACGACTTTTCTCGTAGTTGTCCGTGGACCCGAGAGGAGCAAGGGCTCCGGTTTGCGTCATAAATATACGTGTGTAATAATACGAGAATATGCACGAGCGTACGCGAATCTTAATTTCCGCGTATCAACGAGACGCGCTCGTCACGAGATACGCAAAACGTTGGATAACGTAACGAATAAAAAATTGTTTTTTTTGGTAAATTCGTGAGAAAAAAAAAATATTCTCGACCCCACTCGTGAACATTGGAACGCCCTTTATACACGTAAATTTATGCCGTAAATAAAAAACAGCGAACGATTGAAAAAAGTTCACATTTCTCGCGATATTTTGAAGAACGTGAAAATTTAAATTCCTCGTCGAAAATAAATTTTCTGTTCCTTTTTTCCACGACATTTATCACTCTCCAAATTATTTTTCGATCGTTCGCGAATCGTTGGACGCGTTTGACAACGATTAGAGAAATAAACAAATTTGAAAAAAAAACAAGAATAAAACACAGACGAAGTAAGAAAAATAAACGTAAAAAAAAGCGCATGCTATTAGTGAAGTGAGAAAACGTACCCTGTACCAAGTGGCGACCTGCGCATCGTAAAAAGGGGTGAAGCGGTGATGCCGAGAGGATACCCAGAGTGTCGTGATAACCCATGTCGTACAGAGGCGCGCACACACACACACGCGTGAGGTGCCAAAGGGGTGTCGTATCAGTGTTCAAGCGATTTTTTTTGTTTGTCCCATTTTTTTTTCAATTTTTTTTTTATATCGTGTACGTAGATCGCACGAGAATCGGTGCGTGATGTGAAGGAGATACGTGCGTACGGTTTACGGAGAGACACGCACACGTGTTGAATTATAGTTGACCCATCGGGAAACGGCACAACGCACGTAGTAGGTGGGTGGTTGGTAGTAGTAGTAGTAGTAGTGTGTACGCAGAGCACATCCCAAGTGCAAGTGAAGGGAGGTGTACAAGCGAAAAAAAAAACATAACACCATGGGTCAGAACACATTTTCGTTTTTTTTTCGTTTTTTTTCTTTTTTTTTGGCGTCGATACAAAATTTTGTCTTTTCTTTTATTTTTTTGTCTTCGACCTATCGATTACTTTGTTATTTTTGGAGCAATGAGAAATAATAATGACAATAAAAACAGAGAGAATTTACCACGAAGTGTGCGACGGAGAAAAATTGATTCGTTCGAGCGAATTTACAAAAAAACAAAAAACACACAAGTTGACAAAAATTTTCTTTTTTTTTTCTTTTTTTTTTGCACCAAACGAATCATTTTTTTCCTGCTTTTATATCTCAAGGACGAGTACGAGGATCGTATGGTTTTTTGACGATTATACGGAAGGTAAGAAAAAAATAGAAGCGGCAACATTTCCGCGAAGTTGTCAAGAGCGGTATTTATATTTTTATATCCTCTATACGTCCCGTCGTTCATACTCGAGCGAGTATTTTACTTCCGTTCTCACGACGAAACTCTTGTCGTCAATTGTCTCACGAATGAACGGTCATTAAGCGAGTTGCGCCCGTCGCGGATCCTCGTACTCGTCGGCTCGTCTCGCGTTTCTCTGGCGCGAGTCAAGAGGAAAATAAGTAATAAAAGTGTGATATATATATCACAGGGAAAAGCAGGCATTAAAATACGTATACGAAACTTGCTGAAATTTATTAATGCTTAAATATCGGAATACGTGACGTAAAAACAAAAATAATATCGAGGATTGGATTTTAATCGAGAGGTTTATGAAAATGATATAAAAATATTTTTTTTGTTTTTTTTTGTTTCATTTTCTAAAAAAATTGAAAAAAAAAACTGAAAAAGGATTAATTGGCATGGTTCTGATCTAATGTGCTATACCTCCTGTGTCCCGGAAGGCAAGCATGTGGAACAGAAAAATCAGACGTCGCGCGTGAACGTGATAATTGTCATTTTGGCCGTGTCACAACAATGTCACAATGAAACAAAGTGTGAGTTGTTGGTGAATGGTGAACAATTAAATTCGACAATGTATATTACGAAGAATTACTGCGGTGACGGATAAGCAGTGAAGCCACACGCACACACATTTATTTTATCGTAATGTCACGTACTAAAAATTGGCGCTACGATTTTTTAATAAACGATGATTCACTTTCGTAACCAACGAAAGATAATGATAAAACAGCAAAAATAATAATAAGAAAAGAAAAACAAAAAAAACAGATTTATTCAACGCTTGTGTTTCTTCGAGAAAAAAATTAAATACAATAATTATTATAAAATTCGTTTTTATTCGTACGACACAAAATTCAAAACGAATAAATCGTTTTATCTCGATTGATTGATATTGATAATATTGTTACTACTTTTTTTTATTCTTTATTCGTCTTTCTTTTTTTTTTCAAAAATTTATCCTCGTCTTATTTTTTGTTTGATGATTTATTCGCGATACGAGATAATCTGGAGGTAGGGAGGGGAGATAAAAGGTTTGGATCTTACCTTTGGCAGGGATGCGAGACATTGCTGCTTCACGTCCCAGACGAGCTGATCCTTTGGGAATTGGAGACACTTGCTGACGTACAGCTCCGGCACGTGAACCCTCGCTGTCAGTACGCCCTCCTCGGTCGTGCCAGTTTCACCGGTAGCTGGCTCGTGGCCATGTTGCTGCTGCAATACATGAGCTTGACCACCGGCAATGCTCACGACGCTTCCGGCAGCAATTCCGACCGCCGTACACGCACCCTGCTTCGGTCCCGCCTCCATTGCGAGAACCACGAGGGGCTATCTATCCAGTCACCGTGAGCTTTTTATCACATCTGGAAAAAGACGAACGCGACGAGAGAAAAAAAAGGAGGATCAGTAAACGCTCCATCGAGACTATTTATCGTGAAATGTTGAAGACGAAAGAAAAACTTTATGAACATAGTACATTTTCGTGGTATTATTAAATTCCTTCGATATACGAATTAATTTATTCAAATTAATTCAAATTTAATGAATTTTTGATACGTTAAAATTTCACTAAATATATCAAATTAAAAATAAATTAAACGATCCAAAGTTTCTTAAAAATTTCGATATTTTCATTAATTCGAACGAACGTTATTATATTTATATGCGAAAGTACAACGGGAGAAAATGAGGAAGGCGTGGAGAGCGCGAATGAAAAATATGAAATGAAAATGAAAAAAAAAATGAAAAATACGACGATAAAGACATTAAAAGGAAGAAATTTAATTGCGAAGCGATTTCGTATTATTAAACGACGATATTAAAGGATATAATAATGTATATTTAAAAGATTTCTCGTGAAGCGAACAACGAGAGAGAACTGGTAAGGGAGAGAGAGAGAGAGAGAGGAGGGGCAAGGGTAAGGTTTGCAAGGGGATAAAAAATGTCGAGGGCGTCTTGACGAGACTGTCGGCGGGTAAGAGACGCGGGAGGCTCTTCGAAACTCACCGGGGCGTCCTTTTTATCGCGTATGGTGTACGCGGTGGAGACGCTAACGGTAGAGGTCTTATGGTGCGGATACGAGCAAATCGTGGTACGCGGAATGGTCGAGAGTATGAGAATGAAGAGGAGGAGGAGGCGATCAATGTTATATATACCGTTGGGAATAAAGCGATGCTCGAATCGCAAATTTTTACGGCACCGTAAAGATTTTATTATTGGCCAGCGAGAGAGAGAGAGAGAGAGAGAGAGAGAGAGAGAGAGAGAGAGAGAGAGAGAGAGAGAGAGAGAGAGAGAGAGAGAGAGAGAGAGTAAGAATAAAGCTCGTCGTGGTTCTATACGAAAGCCGATGTGGTTGATCGTCGTTTGGCGTCTCCTTAAGAATATTTTTCATTTTCTCTCTCTCTCTCTCTCTCACTCTCACACGCTCGTTCCTCTCTTTTTCTCACCGACTCTCCTTCTTCTCTCGATTCTCATCATCCGCCACGATCGCGCTTTTTCCCTTCGATAAATGAATAATAATAGCGAGCGAATTAAAAGGGTAAGAAAAATGAGAAAAATAAAAAAGAACAATAACAATATCGATCACGTCTCGACGAAGGTCGTTATTTTTTTCGAAAATTGTCCGGCACGAGCTGTTTTTTGCGCTCTTGTTCTCACGAGAGGCAAATGAAAACGGCGTGTACGGAGCGAGAACGAAGAGAGAGAGAGAGAGAGAGAGAGAGAGAGAGAGAGAGAGATACATCGAACAAAAAAGTAGACGTTGACGAAGGGATGAAAAAACGATTTTTTTTAAGGGCCTGTACCAAGGGTGAGCAAAAGCAAAAGAAAATGAAAAAAAAAGAAAAAGAAAAAAAATCTCAGAACCTTTCGCACTCTCGTACGTTCCCACTCTCGGGTCTTTATTATTCGCGGGGTTTATACCCCCGGTGAGTACTGCAATTTTCGTTAAACCGTATCTCTGTGCGCGAATTCCACTCTTATTCCTCCATCGTCGTTTTATGCACAAACGCGGAGGGATAGGTCGTTAGATAATTCCGAAGCCCGTTTTATTCGTACGTAAGCAAAACCTATCACTGGTACGCGTCCAGGAATAATAATCGATGCCAATGATCGCACCACACGTCGTGGCCACTTAAGTCCAAGAGCCGGCTACAAGAACCAAGACGTGTTTCTTCATGATCGCGTCTTTATCATTTTATGCTTCGTTTTGCGAGTCTGGTATGCCTCGTGCCTATATATATATACCACGAGGCGTATATATGTATACATACAGACACATACGAATGTACACGAGACAAGACGTTATAGGTGATAGAGAAACACGATTAAAAAAACGAAGGAAAAGGGCAAGTACATGTGTCGTAGAAAAAGAAGAGGGCTTGAGCGTGTCCGCAAAGGAGTCGTGTATATCACACACCGGACGTGAGAAAATTGTTTGCCACGCTTTTTCTATCTCGACGACTATTATAGTGAAAGA
This sequence comes from Netelia inedita, assembly GCA_964017225.1. Classification (NCBI taxonomy): domain Eukaryota; kingdom Metazoa; phylum Arthropoda; class Insecta; order Hymenoptera; family Ichneumonidae; genus Netelia; species Netelia inedita. The sequence continues at coordinate 35,148,105 of OZ024923.1, forward strand.
ACGAGACAAAGATAGATAGTCAGAGTAATGTCCAGTCATACGGGAAATATTTAGTACGTAATTTGTATAAATAATTAAATACCTCGATATCGATCGAATATCGATAAAATATATACAAAGATTTCATACTTTTATCGATAGGAATATCGGCGTGATCGAAAAATCGATCGATCGATCAAAATTGTCAGATATTTTTCCTCGATTAGTTTATCATCGTTTCGATTTAACGACCGGTGTTACGAACTCGATGAAGTAACAGTGCCGTATAAGTATCGGATTATGTTACAATGACTCGGCGGTGAGAAGAAGAGAATAAAAAAAAAAAAAAAAAAGTAGAGAATAAAAAAAATATAAGAAAATCGGTTTCATCGTGCTCATTTGTCGGTGTAACGTCCGCGCCGGTACGACGATATGCACGCGTGTATAGAACGACCTGTAATACCTTACGCTTGGGAATAACTCTCTTTGGTACCGATGCCGATGAGAACGAGGGAAAGAGAGACAGAGAGAGAAGATAAAGAGAGAAAGAGAGAGAGATCTGTCGGCTGGAGCTCGCCGAATAATAACTTATTCGCTCGACAACTACGACGACGACGACGCGGTGGAGGACACGAGAGAACGAAGATAACCGGTGGAGGGCGGTCTCTCTTGTGTGTGACGCGAGATCGAGTCTCTTTCTCTCTCTCTCTCTCTCTCTCTCTCCCTCGGACTAACTTTCACTCGACTGTTCCCGTAGTACGAAACGTTAAGTGTACCACCGAGGCCTTTGAAAAGTGACTGTGTAGCAGGACGAGAGAGTTGAATCATACGGGAGTTATGTATTAGGCACTTTCTGGCCCGTAACGTCGGTTTCACGGTGTACGAAATGAGATGGGAAAAAAAAAACAGCAACCAAATGCACGCATTACGCACGTGTGAAAAGATATCGCGTGAGAATAGAGAAAAAAACGAGTGTGAGGATACACTCGATGGGAAGAGGGCCAATTTTTTCGGCCGGAATTGTTGTTTGTGGATCGTTCGATCAAAAACTAAAAAAGTCAGTTTAAAAAAAAATTAAACGATCGATCAAGGCAGTTCTTAATAATTATTTCAAGCTACTCGATAATTCGTTGTCGAGACCGAAAAACAAAAATAAAACAAAAACGCCAATCTCCCAGGAGTCCGCGAAATTGAAAAATCCGCGACGCCAGTTCGACGAATAAAAATAATCCCGCGAATTTCGTCGATTCCCGTGCGACGACCAATTTCGCGAGAAACGCATTCACTTCGGCCATGCCAAAAATAATAATTTGCGGGAATCGACCGCTGCAACGCGGACGGTCGTGTCCGTGGTCCGCGGCAGGGGGTTTGGTGATTTATTATACAGGGTGGGATTGATTGCCGGAGCGAGAGTGGAACGTTTCGAGTTCACCGCATAATTGGAATTGTGCACGAATCTCAGAGTAAGCTCGCGAGAGAGAGAGAGAGAGAGAGAGAGAGAAATTGAGAGAAAGGTAAAAAGTTCGAATCGTTACAAATGTCGAGAGAAAAGAGCAAGAGCCAATATGTGTGGCTCGCGTGAAATTGTTCCGCGCTGTGCATCAGGGAGAGAGGGGGAGGTCGACGACGACCGGGTGCGAGATGTCGGCCTGCGTGTGCCCCGAACGGCGGTCTTGTGAGTGGTGAAGTTTGATGGGAAACCGCAGACGCCATTAAATACAGACGGACGGACAGACAGAACGGATGGAAGTGACTCAAGGGGGGCAGCAGCCTCCCTCCCTCGCTCCTGTAGGTGGATGAGTTGGTGCAACTGAGCTACGGTGAGTTAAACTTCACGAATAACCTACTGACCGCATCGTGTGTACACTATGTAATACCTTGCTATATATACATACAGTATTTTGTGAATAAAGGGAGCCGCGGCAAGGACAATGGCTGGTGGTCACGGCGGCGATTGCGACGAGATGAATTAGAAAAAGAAACGAGCGTGAGGGAGAAAAGCCAAGAAAAATAAGAGGAAGGAGAAGAAGAAGGAGAAAGGAGGAGAAGAAGAAGAAGAAGAAGAAGAAGAAGGAAGAGGTATAAGTGCTACACCTCGCGTATGGCGAGGAGACTCGAGGAAATTCCATCACAAGCCGAGGTCGGCAATCAAATATGGAATATACATGATAATTTCAAGGATCGACGAGGGTATATTTGAGATAAATTGATTTATAATTCGATTAAGAAAACAATAATAACAAGAAGAACAAAAATGATTACTTTTAAGTACGGAAAATATTTTATAAGCTCCATGTCGAAAAGTAAATTCGAACGATTTATAAAAATCACTTTTTCGTTCTTCACCCGTCTCTCGAAAGAATTTCGTAAGAAATTGCTTCGTTGACCCAGAGAGACGTATGTACATATGTATATATATATATATATATATATATCGATCGGGGATAAAAGGGCCCTTCTCGTCCTCTGGTACGAGAATAGGGCTATATATTTAATGCGAGGTGGAAAAACGAAAGAAAAAAATAAAAAGGAAATGGCGAGAACGCGGCAGATATAAAATTGCACATCCGGACGAAGATAGAGAAACAGAGAAAAAGAGAGAGACATTGAGAGAATATCTGTCCGACGCGAGAGAAGAAAAGGAGACGAAGAGTTTAAATCCTTTCTCGTCCTTTCGAGTTTCTCTCTCTCTCCCTCTCTCTTTATTCTCTTTCACAGAGGGTTCCAAGTCCCGAAGAAGAGAAAACGTACGTGTGTATACGGGTGCGTATGTATGCGAAGGAGGCATTTGCACCGGAGCATGCATCAGTGACAAGCGGTAAATCATAGTTTTACGGCCCTCTCGTCTTTATGGTGGCCCTTATTCGCTGCTGAACTCATCGAAGAGAGCTCTCTTGGGCGCACGCACATTTTCGTTTTTTTCTTTTTTTTTATATTTGCTTCTTTCCCGCTTTGCCTCCTCCTCCACCTCACTGCTTACGTCCAAGAACGTAGTACGGGAGAGAAATGAACGAACGAAGGAAGAAACGTTCGAACGCACAGAGGGAGGAGTATATAGTACAGCGTGGGCGTCGTCTTTTACTGGCGCGGTAGTATAAAGTGCTTCTCTCCCTCTCAACCCCTTCCTCCTCCTTTTTTTTCAAACGTGCTTTTTTGCCTTTCTCTCTCTCTCTCTCTCTCTCTCTCTCGTTCATTTTCTCGCTCGCTTCGTACACGTTTGGCTCTCGCGAACTCCTGAGACGAAAACTAAACCGAGACATATACATATATGTATGTACTGTATATATTGCTCGAGCTATGTACCTATATATGTATATACATGTATGCAACGGCGTACGGTGATTCGAATGTAATTAAAATCAAGGCCGTGCGAGGGTTTTTAACCAGCGAGTGAGCACCAGAGAGAATAACAGTAAGAATATTATTGCCAGTTTCTCGCGGACGTTTTTCTTTTTTTTCGTTTTTTTTCATCTCTCTCTCTCTCCCTCTCGCTCTACCTTCCCTCTTCATCCTCCCTCGCGTGGAATTTTTCTTTTTGATTTTATTTTATTTAATTTTCTTGTTTTGTTTTCTTCTTCTTCTTCTTCTTCTTTTTTTAAGGCTCTTTGGTTATTCCATGGCAAACGCACCGCCGTCGTACCACTGGACAAATAATATATTTGCGAGGTACCTACACGTGTAAGAGGGTATATATACAGGGTGAATCGTAATGGGTGGACACCACTTTTTGATGGTATTTACCATGCGTCGTAAATTACCGACTACCTACAACTGGATTGCTTGACCGCTCCAGAGATGGCAGTTGCTTAGTGACAGGCAACTATATTCACGCATCTTTGCCGATTTCGATGAAATTTGGTACGCTTATAGAATGGATAAAAATACATGATATGAAAAAAAATTTTAATGCAACAACGTTTATTTTTTCGCGTACTTTACACTGGATATCAGAATGGTGCAGATAGCAACAAATCTCTTATTATTCATTGCAAATTTATAATTTTTTCATACGTATCTCCGAGAGTTTTTAACCGATTGGGATGCAAATTAGCATAAAGGTAGAGCATGAAAAAATAAAGTTGACGGGTTTGTTATTTTTTCGATATCTCATAATTAAGAGGTTGAAACTGCCCCTCGATTTTTAAGTCAATTGCATCGTATGATCGGATAAATTTGTACAGACTATTTCGACTCATTGCATTTTCATTTCATCCCATTTTTATTTCTACAAATTTTCGTCCATGCCACACGGTAAGAACTTTGAACGTTCGTAAGGGGGATGGTTGGGGGAGGGGATGAGTGGAATTTACAAATATGTATTCGTGTATTCAAACGAACTTATATATTAACGTAAATTTAACCCGGAATGGCTGACTGATATCCAGTGTATAGTACGTGAAGAAATAAACGTTGTTGCAATTTGAAATTTTTTCATATCTTGTATTTTTATCCATTCTAAAAGCATACCAAATTTCATCGAAATCGGCGAAGATGCGTGAATATAGTTGCCTGTCACTAAGCAACTGCCATCTCTGGAGCGGTCAAGCAATCCAGTGGTAGGTAGTCGGTAATTTACGACGCATGGTAAATACCATCAAAAAGTGGTGTCCACCCATTACGATTCACCCTGTATATGTATGCATTATGTACCAGGGGGGTGGTTGGAGCGATACAAGGGCACGGGAGAGGAGCAAAACAAATTTAAAAAAAAAACAACATCAACAAAATTAAATAAAAATAAAAATTGTCTCGCGATTTACGACGTTCTTCTCGTCGAAATCGTCGACGAGAGAAGCACGTAGAAACCGTGGACTTTTAATTGACTCGCGAAATGGCCTGTTTTTACGTCACGTCGAATTTTTACTCGCGGGTGGAGGGAGAGAGAGATATGAATACTTTTTCGATTTTTTTCTGTTTTTTTTCCTTCTTTTTTCTTCTCTCTTCAACCCTTGGGACAAAAATTACGAAAAACGGTTAGTGGCAGAGAGTAATTAAAGCGCGGCTTTTACTAATTCGGTAATAACGCTTTCATGGGTGGGTTCGCGCGGTTTCATGGAAAGGGGTTGTTTCAACTCCCACCCCTCTCTTTCTCACTCTGTCAGGGCTCAGCCAATAAGCGCACCGAGAGCCTGACAAACGACCAGTTTTGCCGAGGCTCGGGTCAAATACCTCCTGGTTACGTTGTCGAAGATTTTTACGACTGAACCACTCACGGTCTCGAATTACCAATCGACAAAAACGTAAACGCGAAAATAACGAAAAGAAAAATACCAAAATTGTCGAATAAATTGAAAATTATCGTTCCCGAAAAATATTGACGATTATTTTCAATATTATTCACGAACGTTCGAACGTAATTATTCTTTTTGTCTTTTTTTTTAAATAATATATTATGGTTTATATAAATTTATGATAAATTAAATCTTCACCCCAATTTGTCTCGATTGCCGGCTTATAACGTGGAACGAGAGACGCGAACATACGTAATTATGCGTGTTTGTGCTTACGCCCACGCTCGTTCGACTGCTCACTCGCGGTAAGCAAAGCTGCGTGAGCAAAGATCAACGTCATTCGACCAGAAGAAACGACCCCTTTCGTCCACCGTCTCTGCCTCTACGCTTTTCCACTTTTTCCTTTTTTTCTTTTTCTCTCTCTCTCTCTGTTTCGAACGAGCTCGGAGCGACACCCTCTCGCACAGTCTCTTTCTCTCTCACACACACATAGATACAGCGACACACAGACGATATTGCATCGGAGACAGGCGAATGCACGCGCCGAGTCAGGGCGCTTGCGCTTTTCCTCCTCGGGTTCACGCGCATAGACGAAGAAAAACAGACATGGAAACACGAACGACGACCTTTAATTAATTAATACGTCGAATTATTACGCGATTTTAATCAAATGATGATTGAACAATAAAATTCAGTTTGAGTTCTTTCTTTTTTTTAGCAGAGTCGAACTGGCACGTTGATTTTGTTGTTACGGGGGGCGATTATCCACCGGGAAACGCAGGGGGGATGGGAGAGAGCTACTCATTCGGGAAAGGAGAGGTCGTAAGCCCCGAGAGAGAGAGAGAGAGAGAGAGAGAGAGAGAGAGGAGGGAGTCTGTTGGCGTGTGAATGCAACTGTTGGGGAAAGCGCGGGCGGTCGGTGAAAATTCCTGTGCGATTGCCAAAGAGAGCAACGCACCCTGCGCCCTTTTTCGGGCGGCTACCGATATATATATATATCACCCCTAAATACACACCCCGTGCGTTTATCGCACAACCGCAACGAGATTTTTCGTTACAAAAGCCTTATTTCCGCACGAGCACAAAATTCACACGTGAACAATAAACACGTTTGTAAATTAAACAAAAATAATAAATAAAGCGATAATAATAAAAAATTAACGAATATTTTGTCCTACACCCTTTTCATATCTGCCTGTAGGTATGATAAAAAAAATAATCGATAATCGTTCACTGAAAAAAGAATATTGCCATAAATGATTGAAAAATCGTCGTACCGTAAGGGCCGTCAACGACGACGAAGTGTCGACAAATTTTCCAATTTTCTTCCGGTATTATCTTGGAAACGTCGTCAAGCCCGTCGCGTTCGTCGCCGACGACGACGACGACGACGACGACGACGACGACGACGACGAAGGACGATCGAACTGTTCGCAGTAACACCGTGGAAAAAGCGCGAAGCGACTGATACCTCGCGATAAATAAATGCGAAAAAGAATACAAATAAAATAACAACCAACAATAACAACAACAACAACAACAACAATAACAATAACAACGATAACAACAAGATTTTCGAAGAACACTGGTTAAAAATGAAAAGCACAACGTTAAACGTAAACTCGTAGTAGACACTGGATAGCGATGAAAAGAGAGACACCGGGGGGATGGATACGATGAGAGAGAGAGGCGCGGATAGGCCAGCACGGGGCCGGGCCTCGATCAGTCGCTCGCGGGGTGCATCTCGCTACTGTAGGGGTGGCAGGTGGCGCCACGAGAAAGCCGGTGGTATGGGCGCAGGGGGGGATTTTGCGCTAGGGTAAAAGGGGAGGGAGGGGAGGATTGGTGGAGAGGGGAAAGTTAGGGAGGGCTGGATCAACCCCCGCGTTGCTTGGCAACGACGAGAGATCGACCGGGAGTACGAGCCACCCCTGTTTCCGCTCGCTTCTCTTCACCCTGTAATACACACACACACACACACGCATCTTTATGTATGTCTCTCTCTTTCTACGTATATATATGTATACATAAAGAATACACGTATGTATAAAGTTATGTAGACATATATATAAACCACCCCTCCCGTTCTCGTTTCTACCTTCCATTCCCTTTCCCACCCTTCCGCCTACGAGTTCGGTGGCTTTCGCGAGGGGTGAAGGAGTGTCGCGACTGCTCTCATCCCCCTCCCTCTCTTTCTCTCTCAACGTCACCGCAACTCCTCTCTCACTGTCTCACTCTTTCTCTTTCTGTCTCACTCGCGCGCTACCTCATCCCCGAACGTCGACGAAGCCGAAGAACTGCCTGACGATTCGAGCTCCCTCTGTCTCTCAGTTTCTCCTCGCCGATTTTTTTCCTCGTTCTGTTTCTTCATCGCGTTACGTGTGTGGATTTGACGTCAAGACGAAGAGAGAGAGAGTGCGAGAGAGAAAGAAAGGGGTAGTAAAAGGAGCAAAAGGATAGAGGATGGGGAGCTGAGAGCGTGCGGTAGCGCTACGGAGGATGTTACGGGAGGTTGGTTTTCACTGTCGAGTGATAGCTATAAGTCGCAATATTCCTGCACGAGTACGATCTATGTTGCATATCTATATATATATATAAGTATATGAGTGTGTGTGTGTGTGTATGTATAGCTTGTACATTACATACGTGGAGAAATGACTTTGCACGAGGCGAGAGAACCACCAAGTATCGTCGACCCCTCTGTCACGAACCTTGGCCCCGGGAACATCCGAACGACCCCTCCCCCCTTCAGCCCATCGCGACGTTCCAACCCCCTCCCTCTCTCGCCCTTTCTTCTCTTTTCGCTCCCTACGCTTCCTCACGACCTCGACGTGTCCTTCTTCGTCCTCGCTTTCTATCCGAGGACCACTTCGCCGCCGCTACGGCCTACCGCACGTTCCCTCATTCCCCAGCTTGTAAGACACGAGCAAGGACATTTCACCTGATAAGATTTATCGTGCACTTCCCTCGTGCTCTGTGTATTCTTACTATATTTATATTACGTATATGAATGTATATATATACATATAGGTACGTATGTATATAGCGAGGATCTATAAATAGTACTTTGGCACTGATTTTTATATATTTATAGGCACGGGAGCCGAGAGAAGGGAAGGGGGGGGGGGTGGTTTAACAGGGTTGAGAATGTTGGAGGGGACGCTACGAGAGGCTCGCGAAGGTCGAAATAATGCACGGTTATCCTACTTTGTTACGACAGCAAATTGGATTTAGGGGGATGAACGAATTTTACGAGGGGTGGGTTTGCATCGATTTTTCTATAGTATAAAATTCAGCGGGTTTTTTTTAAACGAAGATTTTGAACTCTCGTGGTAGAAAAGGACGAGCGGTAGCGGAAATTTGAAAATTTCTCGCGACACGACTCGCTGTCCCTCTAGCGAAGGTTACGTCAACGGCAGAACCCTTAAAAGAGGGTTTCTCCTATCTCTCTCTCTCTTTAGTTTTCCTATTATCACATCGCTTACTATTTCTAATTACTTTCTTTCTACGTACTGTTACCTTATTTTTTACTCTTTATTTACACGTGTATATATATTGATATTGTCTTTGATTGCCCCATAGCTTGCTAGGGCATAATAAATTTATCTATCTGGGTGAATATACAAAAGTTGGCCCACTTTTGACCAAATTTTGTTAATATAGTTTTCAACCACATCTTATATATATTTTGGCTTGAGTACATAGTTTGTACCATCAATATAGTATCCTATGACGGGCCAGTCACTTTTTTAAATATTTTGCGAGTTATTTGTATTTTTTTAAATTTCACTGCCAACGGACTGACGAGGATGGCACAGTACTGATTAAGAACACTATTTCGTATGAAATATAAGGTTTACTGTAACTTTGAGTATTTTGAAATACAAATATCTTACAATGTAATAAAGGCGCGTATTTAATGAATTAAATCACATTAGTTAGTGTTAATATTACCTCTAAAACTATGTAATACTGTAAATATGAACTACAACAGTGTTCAAAACAGCCTTTTCATTTTATAATGTTCAGTATCACTTTGAAGTAGTTGCCTTAACATTAGACAATTCTGAGAAATTAAAATTAAAGCAAAAACGAAGTTGCCTAAGCAGTAAGGTATTTTCCATCACTAGGTAAAAATTGCGAAATATAATGACCATTTGTTAAAAATAAACAAAAATAAATTAAAATTTGTCAATGGTGGGCAGTGATGAGCAAATTGATCGCAATATTTTGAGCCCAGAAAAGATTCCGGTCGTACTTGGATAACTTAGAAATCGTCAAATTAGTGTTTGTTATGAAATTGTTTAATAACTTTTTTTTTTATAATTGCTACCGCTAGAGCAATTTTATATTCTTGATGAGCAAATTGCGAGCAATTTTTTGAGATATAATTCATTGAAATTGCTTCTAGTTCGGCGCTAACTTGACTCATGTTACAAATTTTGAGAAAAGTTACTCTCAATTCACCATCTTCATTATCAACAGAAGAACAGATCCCTGAATAAGGATATTCTGCTCTTCGTGCTACATATTTAATCAAAATATAGTCACCACAGTTATAATCATTTCGCAAACAAATGATTGCACACTATAACAAGTAATAAACTCGATCAGAAATAAATAAATCATCAGTTCCCTGGTAACACGGCAGTCCTTTGGTGCAATCTCAGACAGCGGACTGACGACAAAGTACTGACGAATAGGACATTAATTTGAGATTATACTAAAAACTTATGTGTTTATCAGTATTTTTAATTATAAAGATGGTATATTTTTACAAATTACATGTAATCATGCATAAATTTAAAGAAAATATAGGCACTAGAGGAAATAAAGGATTACCAGAGTACTGACAATTTGACTGAATCAGCATGTGAACACGCGGTAACAACGACGCTAGCACTTGCCTCGACATGGCTGCCGTCAATATGGTGCGCTTTGCAGTTAACTTTAGTACCAACATTCAACACTGAATAATGAGTTGATCGTAGTTCGGCAATATTTTGGGGGAATTTCAAATTTCAACTTGGCACAAAGGACTGATGGGTAAAAGTGATGACAAAGTTTGTAAATTTTTAAAAAATAGCTTTTTACAGATTCTATAAATAAACGTGTGAATTATATTAATAAATGTTTTACAGAATATATAATAATAATCAGATTAACAATAAACACGGAATATTTTGTTATACAAGCTCCTGATTAAGCGTTTTTGTGATTATGACACGCCAGGGTACTGATGTTTTGGGCATTCATTGCGTTATTTTACTAATTAGCTTTTGAAGTATGTAATTCAAATTGAATGGATACATGGCGAGGATCTAGGAATTTCATAATATATTGTCGCAGAATAAAGTGCATAAATATTTTCGTATTTATTGGCCGATGACAGCGAGTTGCCCAATTTTTGTATATTCACCCATCTATCTATCTATCTATCTATCTTTCTCTCTCTCTCTCTCTCTCTCTCTCTCAACGGTGATTCCTCTTCGTCTTCAGCTGCGAGAACCCGGAACGCGAATTCCTGCGGGTAAATCACGAGTGCTCGTGAAGGAATGAGAGAGAATTGCAAAGAAAAGAGAAAAAAAGGGGAGGGAATGAAAGAGGGAGAGAGAAAATCAAAGACTCCTTATTCACCTTTATTCAACGTCTCACAGGCTGCCTCGAGCACACCAGCGAGCCCTTGAAGAGCGTTAATTATTAATTATACACCTATAACCGGCGACGTCGACACTTTTCCCGGTCAAAGTGGCTCTGAAAGGGTTTCGCCCCGGAGCTTCATTAACCTTTCCAACGTCTACGCCTGGACGCTGCTTTCTCGCGTCTCTTCCAGAACTCCACCAACCCACACACACACACACACACACACACACACACACACACACGTTTATATAGGCACCCGTATGTATATATATGTGCGTGAGTAAAATAAAATAAAACATTAAGCCGAGAAATTGTGTGTGTCGGCGTTCCGAGTTTTCGTTGTGAGACGCTAATGAGAATTCGCTACGAGTTAAGAATAAAAATAGAAAATTGGAAATAATAAAAATAAATAAAAGAGAAAGAGAGAAAGAGAGAGAGAGAGGGAGAGGGAGGGAAAGAGAAGGATCGATATAGCCGAGAAGAGAGACGATGATTTACGACGGGAAATTCGATATCTCGTTGAGAATTTGTCCTCGGGTTTAACGTCGTTCGCGCGGGTTATTGACTAGAAATTCCAATTCTTCGTCATTTTTTATTCCTCGATCGGCGATCAAACGATATTACGCTCGGTGTCCGATTCCGATGAAAATTTTGCTACGTCGACACGGGTCTCTCTCGACTCGTGTCCGAGACGTCGTTCGCCACGATGCGTCGTTTACGAGAGGAGGGTTGGAGTCCGCGAGCTTTATCGACAGTACGTCCACGTACTTGCATTCGTACGATCTCCTCGGGTGTTTGAACTTCTCGAAGCTTTTACCGACACGATTCGCATTTCACGTATTCGCAGTAATAACGAAAATTTTTAAAAAAGGGAATAAAACGCTTTTTATATTTTTATTTCGATGATATTTATCGATAATGAAAATGTAGGATTATTATTTTTTTGTTCACGAGCGATAATGTTACCTGACGTATCGAGGGTTAAAATGTTTCATTCGTTATTCGCGTGAATTGATCGAGGGTGGTGAGAAAATTGAAATCTCGACGATGAGCAATTATTCACGAATGAGAGGAAGTGAGAGAGAGAGAGAGAGAGAGAGGGAGAGAGAGATTGTTGCTGCCGGCTCTACCAAGAGTTCCGCCAAAGATAAAGCGTATAAATATGCTAATGGCACTTTGCAGACCAGACCAGACCACCACCACCACCACCACCACCACCACCAGCAACCACCACTGTTGCAACTCCCTATGTCTCGCCGGTCGCGGCTGTTTTCTTCTCTCCTCCCTCGTTTCAAGCGCAAGCAAAACGAGAGCTTTGCCGCGAGCGAGCGGGTGCGACGTGTTGAGAAATAATTTAGCGAGTTCTATCTCTCTCTCTCTCTCTCACTCTCTCTCAAGTTCTTCTTTCGCTTCCTCGGCTCATATTCCTCGGCCTTGATACGCGCGAGAACGCGGGGGTGGTCGAGAATACCTCTCTCCACGTCGAAATTTACGCCGCAAGGGCGATGGAAGAAATCTCAAGGTCACCTTGAAATACAATATTCACCTTCCACCCCCCCCCCCTTTTTTTAATACTGTAATATCAATTATTCACCCCCGTAAAAAGGGGGTAAATTAAATATAGTAAAAAAAATGATTAATTTTAGTAATTATCTTCGACTCATCTAAACCGTATTTCGACGCTCTGTTAAAGTAGCCCCAACAACTGTCCCCGTGAAAGAAATTAGTAGGGCAGCCCTGAAAACGATCGGGGCCCAAAAGGGTTTGAATATGGATTCCCTACTAGGGATTTTCACAACACAATCCGACTAGGCCCCGACAGGGAAATAACAGGGTTGCCTTATTTATTTAAAAAAGGTCGTAGCGAGGTAAATGATAAAGGGCCTAATCGGGATTCATCAGGGCAGTAGTTATTACAGAGCATACAATATTTGCAAAGTTATTTACACCAATGTCTAGTTTTTATACTTATTTTCCATAGATGTGATGTACATATAAAGTTAATTTAAGCTTTTTAAGCGTTAATTTTACCTGCACGCATGAATATTATTTAAAAAAACTTTTTTTATATTGTGAAATTTATTTTCCAAATTTTCTCAATGTTTATAGAATAGAAATTTTACTATAGATAATTTGTATTCTATTATGAATATTATTATCTGTAGTAAAATTCTCAAATTATCTGTAGTAAAATTTGCATTCTATAAATATTTAGAATGTTTGGAAAATAAATTTCACAATATAAAAATAGTTTTTTTTAAAATAATATTCATGCGTGCAGGAATGACAGCACATATACCTACGTACAACACCGTTTGGTTGTTGTATGTGCTCACCGCGCGACGAGTATGTAGTTCCGCCAGCGGCCGATGGGCGGCGCATGGCCGAGCGCTTTCTCGCACGCGTAGTCGTCGCCCGCTGGCATTATAAAGCGGCAAGCTGACCGATAATTTAACTCATTATCAATCTATGGATGTGTAACGAAAATTTAGATGCAAACATTGATTATAGAGGAATTCTATAAACAAAGGCACTAACTTTACATTTTTCACCATTTTTACTTATAAATTACACCCGGACGTAGCCGGGCCGGGTGGATAGTAATAAATAACCCTTTACCCGAAGAAAATTGTTTTCATTATTGCAAAACATCTCGCTTGATATGTATCTACTATTATTATTATTATTTGGTAGTTTTATTTGCACATCCTTGTCGCAAGGATTTTTACAAACTGATATGTATCCACTAATAAAGCTGGTAATTATAGGGCAGTAATAGGGTTGCTTCACGGCTTCGATTCGGTTCTGGCAGGGTTCTGTTGAGGCAACCAGCCGGGCCCTGATTTATAGGCCTCTTTAGGTCCTCACTGACAAAGTGTGACCGGCCACCAAGGGACCTAGTCAGGTGCCCTGTTAGGGCCTTTGTAAAGTGAGGGAAAAATAATCGGGACCTAGTCTAAGCCCTGGCAGAATTCTTACTTGGGTCGAAGCTATCCCTAATGTCAATGCAACCCCGTTTTACGGTACGTTTAATTTTACAAAAGTGCGAACGGTCGTTTATTTTTCGTGACGAATATTGCGGTAATGCCCGGGGGGTGTCGTGCCTGATGTATTCATTATACGAGTGGACATACCTGTATATAATCGATACTGGTACAGAATTAACTATGGAATACGTGTAGTTGCAAATTGGAGAGAACGCTCACGTGAAGCCATCGGGCAAAGGGCCGTCACGATATCCGTACGTGGGGTGTGTGAGCGAGCGAGTGAGAGAGAGCGAGGGCGATCGAGAGAGAGAGAGAGAGAGAGAGAGAGAGAGAGAGAGAGAGAGAGAGAGAGAGAGAGAGAGAGAGAGAGTGCATGTGTGTGTTAGTGGGATGGAACAGTACGCCGAGGGATAGAGTAGAGTAGGTAATAGACGTTAGCCGGCCGAAGGTGTGGAGGTTGGACGGAGGAGGGTGGAGAGGGAGGGGAGGAGTAAAGGGAGGTCGAAATACCCAAGGGACGCGTCGTAGCCGTAGGGCAGAGAGTAATTAAATCGAGTCATTCGACACGCAATGTGAAAACTCGCGTAGAAGAGAATACCATCGTTTCCGTTGCGCCCGCGAACATCCCCTCGAACGTATGATTTTCAATTTTTTTGTTATTATTACTTTTTCCATCTTTTAACGAAAGAACGAGAGCTACGTTGAGCGAGAAAAGAAAAATCATTCGCGAACTACCCTCTGCCCCCTGGCGTGAAAACGACGATCTAACTAATTAAACATTCCCCCGCGTTTCAACGATCTTCCACTCTCGCTGAAGAAAAATAAAATCATCGTTTCGCGTCTCAGCGACTCATGATAGACAAAGCCTCGAAGTAGCCCGAGCATGGGAGGGACGAAAACAACCCCTCGAGTTACCCCTCGATGATAGTTCCAATGCACGCTTTTCAACCCCCGTTGCATTTTTTGTAAAAAAACCCTTCGGCGTCATCGGGATCGTTAACTCGAACACTTGTCAGGGGGGGTGGGGGGGGGGGGGGGAATAACAAAATCGAGCTAACAACCAAGCAGTGGGTAAACTCGTGAACAAGAGACAGAGAGAGAGAGGAAGCGGGGTTGTAATTTCTGGTAGCATAGGATGGAAAAAAGAGAAAGAAAAATGTGTGAAACAATGGTGCTAACCCTCTCGAGTGGAATAGAGAAATGACAAAACATACACAAGCGGGGATGACGACAGGGAGTTTTTGCCAATGCATAATTGGCGTTTTCAACCCCTATAAAAACAATATATATATATAGGGAGAGAACCTATATACATAAATTCTCTCTCTCGCTATATACATATACATGTAAATGCATCGACTGCCTATATGCAGCACGTATACTTAAGTATTAGGTACAAGTGCCGTACAGTGGGATGAAAGTTGTCAGGGGCGAGGGTTAGAGGGGGTGGTTTCGAACGAACGGCACGCCGTTGGCACGTACGACGTACATACGCCCTTCTCGACAGACCAGGAGTCATCGTTGTAAAGTGAACGTGTACATGTGAAAAAAGAATACGAAAAAAGAAACGCCCCTCGTCCCTGCGGGACCGGAACGAACGTACGGCCCTGCGCGAAGAGAACGTGCTTGGATGGAAAAAGGATCGTTTCTCGTTTCTAACCACTTGCCTTCTCGGTTAAGGTCTTCACCGTAGGGGGACACGCCAGACCCATCGGTAGAACTATCAATATTTCTCCCCGTGTTTACGGCACTTCCACTATGTGTAGCCGCGGTGGCGAGGGTGGGACGAGGGGGGGGGGGGCGAGGGGATGGGATGGCAGAGAAGGGGGTTGGTTGCGTGCACGAACCGGTTCGATGAATGAACCAGGCTCTCGGTGAAACCTTCGGCCCTTTGGTCGGATCGTAAGCGCGCTCGTGTTAACGTCGTGAATTATAATCGCGAATGACGCGATATTCTTTTTGGTTTTTTTTCGTGTTTTAGGGGTTGACGAATGAATTCACCCTTTACACCCTTCCGGAGCAATTTCGATCAGGCTGAAAGTCGGCTCGGATCAATGCTGGATACAGATTGGCGAATGGCGTTGATTCGAAAGATATGAGCGAAAAAAAATGAGATGGAACATTTTTTCAAAAATCGATTGACGCGAGTTTAAAAATTTGTGAAAAATGATTGGAAAGTCGCAACGCGACTCGAATAGTCGCGAATACAATGCGGCTGTTAGATTCCCGGTAAAAATCTTCGTTATGACAAAAACCGATAAACAAAATTAAGATTTTCCAAAGATTTATCGTCGTCGCTTGTCATCGCATACGATTATATTTTTCTGTCTTCTCGTAACTCGATCGTCGTGTGTACAATTACGAATCGAATAATCACGATGGTTTGATCAACGGCGATCGAGGAAAGGGCAAGGGGAGGGGGCAATGGCAAGGGTTGTTATCGCGCACAAGTGACAATATCGCGGCTCATTGCAACGTATCAATGGCAATTCAGTCGACCCCTCGATCAAACACGAAGGGGATTTCCACGACAAATTGGACCGGACATTTTTGTAAACATAGCGCACTGGTGGCTTCCCGTCGCGTCGCTATGTCGGGGTGTCTCGTGTGTACCGTTTGCAAGCGTCGACGTCGTATACGAGAGACGAAGAGAGAAAGAGAGAGAGAGCGTTGAACGTCACGCGATGTTCCCGAAGCGACGTTGACACCGGCAACGGGTCGATTGAATCGAATCAATTTGCGTGTTTTATCAGCGTGAGGTTGGCCTCGATTTGGCGGAGATACCATCAAGGAGGGGGGG
>OZ024923.1:35164944-35216352 GCA_964017225.1 Netelia inedita
CTCTCTCTCTCTCTCTCTCTCTCTCTCTCTCTCTCTCTCTCTCTCTCCCCTGTACCGGAGGCTGGGATGCAGAGAGAGAGCGTGTTGGCTCGAGGTGAGCAAACAGCGTTCAGGATATAGGTAAGAGGAGAACCGTAAATACGCGCAACGTGTGCTGGAGCTTGACTCTCCCTCTCTCTCTCTCTCTCACATTCGCCTCTTACCTGTGGCTACCGTGGCACTCTCTCGCACCAACGCGTACAACCACGATCCACCAGATATCTATATATACCCTGCGCGAGCTCGTGCACCGTACGTTTGCGAGATACTATATCGTGTCCCTCTTTTATCCCTCATTTTGTCCGGCCAAGTCCCAGCAGGACTCGAAGCTGCAGGCTCGCTCGAGTCTGGTGCGCAGAGAGGAGAAGAAGATCGTGGGTGCCCGGTGAGAATCGTTGCGGTGGAGGATGTGGCGAGCGGAGACCCGCGAGGAAGATTCGAGGGCATAGGACGTGAAAGAGGGAGACTTGGGGGATTCTTGACTCGAGAGAAATAAAAATAAAATGAAAAAATGAAATAAAAATAATGCAATATAACCCGGGAGTATAGGATACGGGTGTGTATGTAGGTGAATGCAATATACCTACCCTCGCTTCGAATACGGTAGCACGTACATTGTCGTCGCGTATAGCGGCGCTTTATATCCGGTACCGAGCTTCGTCGGAAAGCTCCAAAGCCACTTCTGCCATTGGGATTCGAGATGGAGAATCGAGGGTGTGTACGGATCTTGAGAGCTTTTGCGGGACTATTCGGCGAGTCTGAAAGCGACGAGACTCACGTGCCACTTCGCGTAGATTATTCGAGTTTTAAAATATTGAAAAAAGGAAGATAAGGAAAAAGTGGTTGAAAAGAAAAATGGAACGTACAAAAATTGACTGGTACTGTGTTTTTTGTTTATCGTTTTTCGTTTTGCTTCTTCTGTGCACGTGGGTCGATCGGTCGCGACACTTCCGAGGGTTATATGGACGCGAGATGGATATTCCCGAGTGGGAAATATGCGTCTGGGTATTTTTATCACTGGGTTATGGTACGGTCGATCGAAGTAACGTTAGCTTAGCAGATCGTTGAAGACGAGAGACAGGGAGACGGAGAGAGAGAGAGAAGTTTTCAAGTGTACGAAGTTATACGCTAGTTCCCACCTTGGGAAACATTTCGAGGATATAAATATTGAGTGCGAGGTATATAAAGAAGCGTCGCGCCGAAGATAAATATTTTCACCCCCTGCATACGCCAAGTCGCGTCGAAAGATTCTCAAAGTATATTTTTTTATTCACCCATGAACAAGTTCAATCGTTTCATTCCCTCTTGGTTATTGAAAATATTTTCTATTTTTTTGATTACGAAAATTCGGAAATCGACGTTGCATTTACACCGAAATAATTTAGTGTCGAGTGAAAAAAAAATACTTAGATCGATAAGAGAGAGAATCATCGATGAATAAATCGTGATTTATCGTTGAAAATAAACAAAATGATCGAGACGTAATTTTTTTTTCGTTTTTTCTTATCGTTACAATAAGAGGTACTTTACGATTTCGTACGACGATAAAACGATCGAATTGAGCCGTCCCCGTATCGGCATGTATTCGTGACTCATAGACTTCGAGATCTGGGTATCCGCGAAGGATCTCGTTTCTCGTCGTCACGAATTCGAGGCTATTCGTATTAATATCGCGAGTGCGGTGGCCTGGACCCATAATGCACGTGGAATAAGACGCGATCGTCTAACTGAGTTATTACTGTACCAAAATCACGAATGTTGGCACGATAATACGTATCCCGGGTGTGTATCTCTTACACGTTCGTGATTTTACCGTATCGTACGTGTGTTTACTGTATGGCGGGGTGATCGAGAGTGAGAATGCGCCTCGTTTGGCTTAGAACCTCTCTCTCTCTCTCTCTCTCTCTCTCTCTCTCTATATATATATATATATATATATATATATATATATATATATATATATATCATGGTAATAACGAATATAACCGGTGTATGCGAATATCGCCTCTTAGAACTAGACAGCGATAAACACGAGGAAAATATCGTGAGACGAGGGGCAAAGTTATTCGAAAAAAGAACAAAAAATACAATAAATAAATAAATAAATTAAATGCTAATTCTCGATGACCAGCTCACTCTCCCGGCTACTTATCACGATAAAATATCCCGTGAGAGATCGTCCAGGCTTTGCATTAAGACGATGAAATATTTCCGCAATAATGCAACATAGTATATACGTGTATTGCGTTATATACACACACGTGGGTATATAATATATATATACACGTGTATGTATAAATATGTGTATTCCCTTCGACCGTCAGCTTCCCACGCCTTGCTCGGACCTCGGTGAAGTATCTTTCGGCATGCCCGAGCCGCTGATCAGCCTCGTCGTCGACAAAATATTTAGCGACATGGTTGAATGAAACAAAGAAAAAAATAGGTACAAAAAATAACCTGTTGGTGTTGAAATTCGCATAATTCAAACGCGGGCGAATTTTCGTTTCTGCCGCGTATGATACATCGTTTATTTACATCGCGAGACAGGACGGAGAGATGGGAGACCGGATGATCCATTGCACGGGACTTTTTGTCGACGATGACTTTTTAACCCGGATTCATCGTTTGTTGGCGAAAGACCCTTTGGCGCGGTCTCTTTTTTCTTCTCGATTCTCTTTACTCTCCTCCCTCTACCTGCCGTTATTTCTGACAAAACTACTCGTACATCATCGTCGAGGCAAGAAAAAAGAAGAAAATATCTCATGGATTTGCCGTTCGCGAAGGAGAGACGAGAGATAAAAAAAACGAGGAGAGGAATGAATGGGAGAGAATGAAAGGAAAAATAAATAAAAGGAAAATGAAGAAAAATGGTAAATCTTCCGCGTGCAAATACGATGGTGATATCGTCGTGGGGCTCGTTCTCGTATGGGACCTTCTTTTTCCCTCTCTCTCTCTCTCTCTCTCTCTCTCTCTCT
This sequence comes from Netelia inedita, assembly GCA_964017225.1. Classification (NCBI taxonomy): domain Eukaryota; kingdom Metazoa; phylum Arthropoda; class Insecta; order Hymenoptera; family Ichneumonidae; genus Netelia; species Netelia inedita. The sequence continues at coordinate 35,167,959 of OZ024923.1, forward strand.
CACCCTCTTCCTTTCTTTTCCTTTCTCGCTCGTAGAGACGAAGAGCCCCACGAGATTCGGGCAAATGAGCGTCGTATATACGTCGAGGGTAGAACGGAACACACCGGGCGTTTGTGCGTTTTATGTATCAGCGGCGATTTACGCGGCTCCTCTTTCAAGCCCATTTATCATTCCAGCCGGCTCGTATATTTGTATACAGATATGTATGGGGCGTTCTCCGCGAAAACGGTCTCTCTTTTTCAACGACATTTCGTATTTCACTGGAACTTTGACAGTTTGGTGAAGACACTAAGGAAAGTACTTGTTTGACAAAAATTTAAATTTTTTTTAAAGTAAATATATTTAAAAATTTTTTTTTTTTAATGGATAAAAGTAAGAATAAGAATTTTGTAATTGGAAAATAGTGGGAAACGTAGATATAATACGGGAGTAGTGGCAACTGCCTGGGCAACTTCCTTCCCTCCTCCTCCTTTCTCCCTTTCACACCGTTTCATTTTCTTGTACACTACATTTTTTTTATCTAATCTTTCATCCCTCCGGCATTTCCTTGTCCTAGCGCGATTCGATATATATATAAGTAAGGGTACGAAGGATACGCCAAAGACGAGACAAGGATCGAAAGGCATAGAACTAGACGGTAGGTAGAAGGCACGAGGAAGAAGGGTGGAAGGGAAAGAAGGTTAGATCCGAGATCGTTGAGTAAGTGAGGAAAAATAAATAAATAAATTGTACCAGAGTAAAAGCAAAATAAAAAAAACGTTTTCATCTCTCTCTCTCTCTCTCTCTCTCTCTCTCTCTCTCTCTCCTTCCTTTCTCTCTCTCTCTCTCTTTCTCTCGTGTTGGAGAAGAGCGAGGATGATGGGGCAGAGATATCACGACCAGGATTCGCTTTCAGAGGGAGAATCTCTCCTCTCTCACCGAGAGAGCATCCGTGTCCCTCTCTCTCTCTCTCTCTCTCTCTCTCTCACTCCGGGAAGAGAGAGCTCTCTTGCTCGCGGGGATCGCGAGAGAGGAGGATCTCGAGTATAAAGAGCAAGAGGAAAGAAAGGGACGGGTGAGAAGGGGATTCGAGGGATTTTGTCTGGGAAACAAAAGTGATAATGCCCTGGGTTTACAGGCGAGCGCCCCGGTAGTATATACGCGCGATCTATCAAGTCCTTAGCAGTGCCACGGACAAGACTCGGTTGCACCGATAATTCACCTTGCGCATCGGCTATCGCACAATATATATATATATATATATATATATATATATGTCATTTTAAAACGTGCACCACGTACCTCTTTCTGCTCGAGACGCGCGAGAAATTTATTTCATCAATTTCTCGCCAATTAACAAATTCGTAAAACTCGACAAAAATATTATGTAAATTAATATTCCTAAATATAAAAAAATATATATATATTTAAAAAATTCAAATTAATGACCGACAATGTTAGAACGATTTTTTTTTTCGTAAATTTTCTCTCATAGAGAAAATAAATTTATCACCATACATTGTGTCCAAGATTTTCATCATTCACGTTCTCCCTTACCTTCGGCTTTATCTACGTATATACATACATATATATATATATATATACTACTATATACTACTAATATATACTAGTGTCACGGTGGAATGACGGTGTGAATAAAACCGAACCGCGATTAGTAATCCAGCGTGTCTAAGATCTCTATAGAGAGATCGTGTAAAAAGCTTGTACCGTAACGAAAGTAAGAGTGTACACCACGTGTATATCGATCTATATACATATATATACGTACTACACGTTGTAATCTTGCACACTATAGACATATATATATATATATATATATATATATATATATATATATATAAGAGAATCGTTGTCGTTGAGCTCACGCCCGCGAGATGTGCGACCGGTAAAAGTGCATCTCTCGTGAGTACAGAGAGGAGAGAAGAGGGAAGCTGGGATTCCCGGCCAGGTTACCCAGAGAGAAGGATATCACGCGCGAGAGAACTCTTTCGCGTTCACGGGCGCAGGATCCTAAGAGCGAGGTGTGTAACGACGAGGACGACGAGGACGAGGACGACGACGACGACGACGACGACGACGACGACGACGAGGACGACGAACGACGGTGACTACGACAACGGCGACATTTTACAACCGAGAGCCTGCGAGTGTTATATACCTGCCTATACATATATATGTTTTTTTTTCTTCAATGTATATATATATACGTTGTATACATATATATACATATATATGTAGATATATACACGCGTCTCATTTTCTTTCGCCTCTACGGAGGCCGCAAAGTCCAAGCAAGAGAGAGAGAGAGAGGGTGAGAGCGAGGCACATGGGATTTATTAGCAAGACCGGGGAGAATTTATGCGGGGATTCTCGCAGGTGGCAGCGAACGAGAAGAGAGAGAGAGAGAGAAAGAGAGAGAGAGAGAGAGACGCTTTAAAGAAAACGGCGAGCGGTTAGCGCGTACGAGAGCGAGGGAAAAAAAGCACAGCCGGCGCGTTGTGTGCATTTTGCACCAAGAGTGAAAACAAGACAACGAGGGATGATAAATAAAAAAAATTGCAATAAAAAAGAAAAAGAACCAAAGAAAAACAAAACAAACGATAACGAAGAATAAAAATAAACAGAAAAGTTTTATCAGGCGCGAGAGTCGACAGGGGGTTGGCGGAGACGAGATAGAGAGAGAGAGAGAGAGAGAGAGAGAGAGAGAAAGAGAGAGAGAGGCTGAACTCGAGGAGAGAGGGCATCGCGTGTACATACAGTGTCTCTCTTTGCTCTTTGTGGCGATATATGCGCACACTTTGCCTACGGTATATATACGCCGTTAATATTAATCGCCGCGTAATTAACGAGAAATTATCTGCCCGTGTCTCTCCCTCTCTCTCTCTCTCTCTCTTTTGAGCGCGGGCGTTCTTTCTGGGCGCGAGGGCGCGCGCGGTAGCCGGTTCGCAAACTACCACGACCAAGCCGCGCGCCGGGGTCCTTTGGATCGATTATTCGCCCCGCGATTTATCGTATCGTTGCGATCTTTGCGAATTTATCACCGTACGTGTACCTTATACGTATAATGTACCTGCAATATTATATTATACATATATATGTATATATATACGAATGTACGGGTTATACGTACGAGTCGATGTTTTGCGAGCTCCTGAAGGGAACGATTATTATACGCCCGTCATATTATACTATTTACGATAACGCGAATGGATAATAGAGTCGTAACAATTGATCTCACGTACGGAAAGGATATGCGCGCCGAGACCTCTCGAGTTTCGTCGTCCGATAAGATTTTTTGTTCTCCTATTTATCATTTCGTACGATACAATGCGAATGAAAACTGGCCTTTATTATTATTATGATTAATAATAATAATAATAATAATAATAATAATAATAATAGGAAAAATAGTAATAATTATATATGATTAATAAACAGAAGTTTGAAATTTTTCTTTGCGAAAACTGGACGAGACGTGATTGGACGATTGATGAAATCAGCGATTTAATATAATAAAAAAAAAAATTGAAAAATATCAGTCGACGTCGCGGTCGTAGCAGTTAATATGTTTACGTACTAAGGCGTCGGGGCCCTCGATCCCGTGTGGTATGAATTATTTTAATCCTCCCACATGCGGGGACGCGTGCTACAGGATTATCATTGTAATATATACGAGAACGTATTTACGTCTCTCTTACGAAGATAATATATTCCAACCTGTACATACGTATATACATACATATATATATATATATATTAAATATACGATTGAAGAAACAAAGCACCAAGAGAGCTAGGTCGAGAGGACGGAAACTTCCCTCTCTCGTTCTCTTCTCGTCCCAAGAGAGCGAGAGAGAGAAACGAAGAGTAGGATTCCCGGATTATGGCAATTAAATAAATTAGTACAAACTGTCCGAGGGGCAGGATCGTTACGGTTATTTAGTATCGGATTCGAGCACCGCGAGATTCTCTCCTTCATCCCCCCCCCCCCCCCCTCCCCCGCCCCTCGCTCCCACCTTCACTCTCCGCGAGTTTCGCGTGGAAATATCGGCCGAGGATCTTTGTAAAATTTTCTCCCTGTTCTCTTTTTCCATCGCACATGCGCGTTCATTCGACGTTCCCTATGCCTATATAATACATACACTCGTACGTGTACCTACGAAGGTAAAGTATAAAGAGTCTCGGGGATTACCCGGTGGCGGCTTCGCTGCTGCGCCCGTATATACGTATGTATGTACACACGTACTCGCGCCTCTTCTCTTATTCCTTCCCACCCTCTCTTTTATGGTTCGGTATTCCGTTTCCAAGGACGGTGGAAACATTTCGATCGGTTGTAGGCGAGATTCTCGTTGCTGATTTTCAGAGAGAGAAGGTGGGGCGGAGAAGGGGGTTGAGGGGGGGGGGGGGGGTAAAAGGGTGGAGAGGGAGAAGCCATTGCCGAAGCTTTGCACGTTGCTATATAGCGAACTGCTGCTGGTGCTGCTGGTGATCGCAGTACTCTCCTTCTCAGCACAGAGAGCTTGAGCCTGAACTACAGGGGCCCCTCTGTGTGTCCCAGAGGAGCTCTCTTCGCTTATAGGCGACCAGGGCACTCTCTTGCACTAAATCTCGAACGGATATCTCCCGCGTATATCGGAGTCAGTGTGGCAGCGGGGTGCCCTGGCGAACCCTTCCCGCTTGCTAGAGCGATATATATATAGAGAGAGATATATATGTATGTATAGGCACGAGATTAACTCGAGAGCACGAGAGATCGAGAGAGAGAGAGAGAGGGGATAGAGATCGAATTTTAAATTAAAAATAAATCTTATGACGAATTAATCACGCATGGTCGTAGAAATATAATTAAATTCGTATCGTTAAATTATTTTGTTATTAATATCGCAAATATATTTTTTTAAATGAATATTGAGTTGAATTTTTTATTGAATATTGAGTTTATTGATAATAATGATAAAATTATTGAATTAATTTCGCATTTAGTTGACGAATAATTGTTAAATATTATTTTATAACAAACATTGAGATTATTGTTTTTTAATCATAATTGAAATCGTAGAATTAATTTTGCACTTTTGGACGAATATTGGAAAAATAATGTTTTTTCGTTCATTTTTTCGTATGGATCTTTTTTAAATTGGAGTTGGTTGGGGACCGGGAGGGCGAGTTACGTTACTGAGTTCAACGGAGTGTCAGGAGGGCACTCTCCCTCTCTCTCCCTCCCTCGGTCTCGGATTATCTCACTGCTCCGAGCTTGTGACCCCGCACTCTCGTGCTAGACCGAATGGATATCTTTCTCTCTCTCTCTCTCTCGCTCGTCACGGTGCGACGCTGCAGCATCGCTCGGAGACCACCCCGATAGCTCTCTCGCTCTCGTTGCACACTTTTCCCAACGACTGAATCATAAAAGGAGCGTGCACTTACATTAATAAAGCGCTCTCGCGAATTTACCCTCTCGCAAACTCTTTCCCCCTTGAATTAACGAAAAAAAAATTATATCAAATTATTCCATCGATAAGACCGAAAAATCTCATTAAAATACAATTTTTCCAACGCAAATTTTTATCCTCCGACGTGTTTTACTAGCAAAAAAAAAAGAAAATCGATAAATTTTAACGCGAGGATTATTGACAGATTCGATCGTGGCGAGAGCCGTGGCAAAATTCGCGTACCGATTTTCTCTCTCGAGCGTGCGCGCCAATTCTCATCGGGATTTTCTCTCGTTCTCGCCGCGCTATCCATCATGATCGGCGAACGTGCTCGAGCGTAGAAAAGAGATGAGAGCCCACTGATACACTGACACGAATATAACTCGCCACGGCGAGACCCACCTGAACCTTTCCCTCATCATTTTCCTTTTCTCTCTCTACCTCTCTCTTTCCTTTTCCTCTTTTATCCCTCCTCGACTACCCCTCTTACATTTCTTCTTTCAACCCCCGCCGTCCCTCCTTGTCCCTCTTTCCTCTCGTCGTTATTATCATTCTTTTCTTTTTCTTATCGTTCTCTCGGACTTTAGGAGCGAACTCTGGACGCGAATTTATTCGAACGGTTTAATCGTCTTTTTTCTTTTTTAATTACACACTGCGACTACCCCATTAGCTCACGTCCTCCTTCTGACTCTCTGTCTCTCACTTTCTGGTCGAAAGTTGACGGGGTGGTTTCAGCAACGTTTCATTTCCTCTCTCTCTCTCTCTCTCTCTCTCTCTCTCTCGCGATGTATTTATCTTCTCTCTCTTACACACGCTCTTTCGCCTCTTTCATCCCCCACCGACGTCGGAGGACCACGACGAGAGGTTGTTCGTCCGCCACTCACTCGTTGTTCGTTTTACCCCTTTACGGTACTCATCCTCCACCCCCGGCTCCTCGTTCACTCGTTAACTCGACTCTCCATTTTTCTTCTACCAAGCCCGTCACGACGAGAACTCATCATCCTTTTTAGCTATGTACATATAGAAGAGCTTGGTTAATGGTTCTATATATAGTGCGAAAATCCAAAATCCTCGTCTAGAGAGAGAGAGAGAGAGAAAGCCGATTTTTCCAGACCATGTGCACCGAGAGGATTTACTACGTGTATTACCGAAGAGCTTCGCTGGATTACACGCGTGCACCTCCTCCTTTCGCATTTTCCGTCAAAATTTTATTTTTTACCTATCTCTAATTCCCTCCCTCTTTCTCACTCCCTCTTTTTTTCTCTCCAAGTTAATAATCCTTTCCAGGGCGTCATTTGCAACTGTTAATCACGTTTTTCTTTTTCTATCTATAATTTCTTTTTTATTATAAACAGTAAATTGTTACAATCGCGAAAATACGATCGTATGAAACAAATCACATGGATTCGATTCGGAAATTACGTCGCGTTAACGGTGGCGATACAATTTTTGCAAAGTAATGGCGATCTTGTATAGACGTCGTTTCGTTGCAAAAGCGAGGTGGTAGTCGATGATGAGGCGAGTTTTTGCGATCGTTATTTTATTTAGAGGGTGAGATGCTGTTCAAAGAGTGACTGAGAGAGAGCAGAGGGTCGCGAGTTAACGCCGGGGCAATTGGTCGGCAGTAGACCTTGTTTTTCCTCAGGGGACGCCATCACGGTTCATTTTATGTATTTCTTTTTATTCTTCTCGTTTTACACATATATATATATATATATATATATATATATATATTTATATAACCATATTTTTTCAACTTTGCCACGTCGAATGAAACAATGAAGCGAAAGCAAGTGAGAGAGAGAGATAGAGGGCGGGAGAGCGAGAGAGAGAAAGAGAGCGCGAAGCATAGAAGGGGGGAGGGTACGGTTATTCGCGGCTTCGACGTTGTGGTAAAAGCGCTCTGCTAATTATCGAGGTATCGATCGAACAGTGGGGGAATAAAAAATATATATATATATATGTCTTCACGGGAACCCTTGGCTCTCGTTGGCACAGTGCACTCGATGCACCGACAAGCCAAAGCCACCACGAGGACGAAAGAGCTAGGAGAAGATCGGGGTGGGGGGAGGGGGAGGGAGGGAGGGGGCGGCAGCAGCAGGGTTGTTATATATATTTTTTTTACCTACCGTCTCTCTCCCCCCAACCACGAGCTGACCTAATTTTCCAACGACTTTTTTTTAATTTTTTTATTTTTACATTATATCGAAGGAAAGAACGAATAAAAATGTCGGCGATTATAAATTAAAAAATGATTTGAATAAATCGAGCGACGCGCAACGACGGCGCGAACGCCAACAATTTTTCCCACTTGTCTCGTTACGCGAGGGTCGAAAAAAAAAATTGTTTACTATACGTTGAATGTTCTTTTCTCGTCGTGAAATTATTCGAAAGTCAAAAGACGATTATTTAAATAGCTGCGTAAAGTCACGAATTATAGTTGAACGATTTGCGTAAGTCGTAATAATTTTTTCATTTTAGGGGGTTGGGTGGGGGGGGGGGGGGGGAGGAGTGAGTTTCTAGAGTTTAAACGGGAGATCGTTGCCGATGCGAAAATTATCGAGTTTCTCTTTCATTGACTTTGTGCAACGCGCATTATACGGATGAAAAATGGACGTTACAGGGAGGGCATTAAAATTCTTATAGTTCTCGTGATTCTTCATTACGAGGGTAATACGGGCGCGAGATTGGAAGAATTTTTATTTTTTGTTGCCTGTTCGTTCGACGATTTTCCGAGACGAGATGGAGAAGGGACGAGGAGCATAGTGAGAGGTTTTCAACGAGGTAGTGGAACGATATAGTCTCTGGTCCGATCGTTGCATTGTTTCCGTATAAGCACGGCGCGGAATATCGTCGTCTCGACCGCTGTAACATTATCGCGATAATTATCGTCCGTTCGGCTTGTTTAATACGCAAACTGATTTATCGTCGATCATAAAAGACGAAAGAGAGCGTGTGCGCGCGCGCGCGGGCATGTTACGGTTCAGCGGAGGGAAGACCACGGTGTCTATAGTGAAAGCGTATACTCCTCATCGAGCTTCGGACAGTTTTATCCGAGTTTGTCCATCGTCTTGGACGAGTCGAACGAGACTTCGTAGCAAACGTCGCGTTAAGGAGATACCGGTACTTTCGAATCTTATGAAAAATAATAGCCATCGTAGAATAAAATAAAATATGAAAATAAATATAATATAAAAAGAACACAAAAAAAATGTATCTAATTTGAATTATATTTCATTTTTAGAGTTCTGATAAAACGGATAAATCTTGGATTAAAAAAAGAATCAAAAGTACAAAATAAAATTTAATTCGATATAAAATATGACTCGATATGGTGTTAAGTCGATTTTTATAGTGTCACGGTAAATACGTACACAAGTGCCGAATCTATTTAGCGTAGTGCATAATGGTATTACCGAGCTTGTACTCGCTGCAGTATGCATGTTTACCCTCGCACAATTCTGTCAGACGTTACTCCCTGCAGGCACCGCCCTCTCCCTCTTTATACACATATACACGAATACAGACAGGGATACAGACACACACGTATGAGTTCCGAGTATTGAGATTGCCTCGCACCCATACTCGCAATTAACCATAACGAAGTAGACCATTTCCGTACTAATTAATGGACCTACATATATCAGCTGGTTCAGTCTATTTGCTCTTCTTCGTCTCGTTATTTCTCCCTTCCTCCACACGAACTCCTTGTCCTTCGCCCACCCTCGTGTACTCCTAACGATCCCTCGTTTGACTTCGCAGAGAATGAACTCTAACGTCATTGTCACGTAGGTCGAGCAACGTTGGATACTTTTTAAAATCATTTTTATGATTAATGAAAACAAAAGGCAGGGTATAAAGGGTTTGGTTATTACGACCCTCGAGATGGCCGAGGGTTGGATTAATTAGAATTTACGGGATTTCGGTTTGGATATGAACGCTGGTCAGTTTTCGTCGGTGCGCCCGGACCACGATAGACACGGTACTGCACTCGACGGTGAGACTATTGATCCGACAGAGACGGAGAGGGTGAGTGCCGCGAGGGAGCGAGAGGGAAAATAGCGCGAGAGAGAGAGACGGAGAGAGAGGGAAAGATCGAGCTCACGGGGAGACCAGGACCGTATTATTAACTCCGGCGGTGAGATGGAAAAATTGATTTGATTTTATTCGAAGGAATTTGAATGATTATTTTTTTTACTCGAACGAAATTCGGAGAGCAAGAATGTTTTTCGATTGAATTCTTCTTATTGTTAGATAATTACGGTCGATAAATTTTGATATAAAATTGAACAAATTTTGACGTATAATTGATCAAATTTTGAAATAAAATTCATCACATTTTGAAATAAAATTGATCAAATTTTCATATCAAATATATCGTTCGATCGAATAATTAACCAAGCCACGTGGACTCTCCCCTCGGGACTTATAATATTTTACAAAACTGTCGCGGTCCGTGAGAAGTCTCGGAACGAAAAGCGACACGTTCACTTTCGACAAGCGGGTCCGGGCCCGGATCACGACGGAGGTAAATTAATATAAAACAAAAAGCCACAAAATTATGTTCTGACAGGAGCGAGATATATACATAATAACGTATTAATATATACGCGTATAACTCTGACGTCGCGATCGAAATATAAGAGAGCGAATGAAAAAAAAAAAAAATGAAAGAAAAAAAATTGGATGAAACCGAAAAGGACCGAACCGGCTCGACGGGTTTCCTTATCCGTATGACCGAGCATATTCGTGCGGTGTCTCGTTATTAGCTGATCCGAACATGATACGAGAGACAGATTAAAAGATCGGTAGAGAGAGAGAGAGAGAGAGAAAGAGAATTCTACGAATTTTACGAGCGTGACGAGAGAGTCGTATAATACGCGCGAGAGGGGAGTGCGAGTAACGTGTCAATAAAAAAATTAATGTGAGTGACCGTCGAAATAAAAAAAAATTGAAAAAATAAAAATTGAAGGACAGACCCGTGAAAAAGATGATGTGCCCGGTCTAGAATGTTTCTCGACCCTGGCTCTATAACTATCGTTGTAATTCCCACTAGGATTCACGAGAGACAATTTTTCTACTTCATTTTGTTCTCTCTCTCTCTCTCTCTCTCAGCTTCCTTCCTTCGTTCAGTGCCCGTGAAAGAAATTAGTAGGGCAGCCCTGAAAACGATCGGGGCCCAAAAGGGTTTGAATATGGATTCCCTACTAGGGATTTTCACAACACAATCCGACTAGGCCCCGACAGGGAAATAACAGGGTTGCCTTATTTATTTAAAAAAGGTCGTAGCGAGGTAAATGATAAAGGGCCTAATCGGGATTCATCAGGGCAGTAGTTATTACAGAGCATACAATATTTGCAAAGTTATTTACACCAATGTCTAGTTTTTATACTTATTTTCCATAGATGTGATGTACATATAAAGTTAATTTAAGCTTTTTAAGCGTTAATTTTACCTGCACGCATGAATATTATTAAAAAAAACTTTTTTTATATTGTGAAATTTATTTTCCAAATTTTCTCAATGTTTATAGAATAGAAATTTTACTATAGATAATTTGTATTCTATTATGAATATTATTATCTGTAGTAAAATTCTCAAATTATCTGTAGTAAAATTTGCATTCTATAAATATTTAGAATGTTTGGAAAATAAATTTCACAATATAAAAATAGTTTTTTTAAAAATAATATTCGTGCGTGCAGGAATGACAGCACATATACCTACGTACAACACCGTTTGGTTGTTGTATGTGCTCACCGCGCGACGAGTATGTAGTTCCGCCAGCGGCCGATGGGCGGCGCATGGCCGAGCGCTTTCTCGCACGCGTAGTCGTCGCCCGCTGGCATTATAAAGCGGCAAGCTGACCGATAATTTAACTCATTATCAATCTATGGATGTGTAACGAAAATTTAGATGCAAACATTGATTATAGAGGAATTCTATAAACAAAGGCACTAACTTTACATTTTTCACCATTTTTACTTATAAATTACACCCGGGCGAAGCCGGGCCGGGTGGATAGTAATAAATAACCCTTTACCCGAAGAAAATTGTTTTCATTATTGCAAAACATCTCGCTTGATATGTATCCACTATTATTATTATTATTTGGTAGTTTTATTTGCACATCCTTGTCGCAAGGATTTTTACAAACTGATATGTATCCACTAATAAAGCTGGTAATTATAGGGCAGTAATAGGGTTGCTTCACGGCTTCGATTCGGTTCTGGCAGGGTTCTGTTGAGGCAACCAGCCGGGCCCTGATTTATAGGCCTCTTTAGGTCCTCACCTACAAAGTGTGACCGGCCACCAAGGGACCTAGTCAGGTGCCCTGTTAGGGCCTTTGTAAAGTGAGGGAAAAATAATCGGGACCTAGTCTAAGCCCTGGCAGAATTCTTACTTGGGTGGGACAGAGAATAAAAGATCAGAGGCTCGTTGAGACGTCCCGCGGGACTACGAGATATAAAAGACTCGACCTCCTTTACAATTTCCTTTTATCGCTCGTGAGAATTAAAGAATGAATAAAAAATGTGAAATGCCAAAAAAAAAATATAAAAAATGAATGAATAAAAAAACGATGAAAATTATTCGGGACACTCGTTGACCTCGCTTTTAATATTTTAATTCGTCCACGCTTAAACCGAGCCGGATAATTCCCGAGCGAAACGACTGTTTAAACGTGACCCGATAAATTGGATATTTTTTTTTTTTTATTTTCCCCTCGAAACTAATTAAAAACGATTTTACGAATTTTTCGTATTAATTTCTGTTTAGAGAGAAAAAATTATCCCTCGTGATACGAGGCAAAGTGGAAAATAAATGTTTACACACGATACGAAAGAGCGAGTTTCGAGAGCAGCGAAATGTGTAGATTTGCTAAATCAACTAATATTTGTCGACGCGAGCTCATTTCGGTGTCTCCCAATCTCTCTTGCACTTCGGTCACCATCGCGCACGACAGCACGGCAAAGCCGGTAGCAAAACGTTGCCGTCGTTACCGTCGATCAAAGTAATTACCGTAATTGTAGCACGCGAGAGTACACAGAGAGGCGAAAGCGCGCGCATGCGCGCTCGAGATAGAGGGTGCGATAAAATAAATATATATATATATATACATATATCACCGCGTGGGTTCGTGAGTTCTTACTAAAACAGTTGGCCGAAGCAATCAAAGCACGACACCCCCGCACGCTCTCGATCGATCGCACAATTATTCCTCCTACCAAATTTAATTACCATTCCTATAACAATCGTTTCCCTTCGTAAACAAAAAAATAATCAAGAAATAACAACAATAATAATAATAATAATGAAAGATCAAACGAACGATCGAGAATAAATACGAAATTGACTTAAAAAAATACGAAAATAATAATAATAATAATAATAATAATAATAATAATAATAAATGGACGATGCTGCGAACGACGTTACGTTACGGAGTTGCGGGGGAGGAGAAACGTTTTCTCGTGACATGGCGAGGGACCTCGAGGCGTATTACGAGTTATAATCCTTCTTCCTCTCCATTCCTCCTCGTGGTTTCTCGCGTTCGATTGCTCTCTAGCTTGGCACTGTACGACTCTTATATATATGTGAGCGTTTATATACATATATATATACATATATATAAAAGCACACATACACGACCGCATGCACCGAGACACACATGTGTGCGTGGTACGAGCACGTTGTGGGGTACAATGCCCCGAGGTTCGCGTTTTCAATTAGATCTGCTCGTAATGTCCAGTACTCTTCACGACAACGCAGCTCGATTCCCTTGATGAGACTCGCTAATATATCACGTATACCTTGACCGTATCGTATATATATATATATATATTCTAGGTCTATACGTGAGATATCGTCACCCTGAAGGGTCTTCTGTTACAGCTCCCCCCTCCTCGCCCCTTCTTTGCCTCCTCTACAGCCCTTGCCACCTTCGTGATCTCGAGTTGTTAACGCGAGCTCTCTCGAGAACCTTCATACCCAGTTTCCGGGTTGAACGAGAAAAATGATGTAAATACATACGTTTATATACATGTATATATGTATATATATTTATATAGGTAGAAATATGTATGAGGAGAGACCTAAGGACAGGGGGCACACGGTAAAAGATTTCTCATGGCGATTTCGAGAAGTCTACGAGTCCGAGCGCGAAGCGTCGGTCGAGAGAACGTTTGTCACGCCATTCGTGAGGCGCTATTTCGTTCGGCGATCATTTTGAATAATAGGGAATCTCGTTCCTTTCTATAATAGACGGTGAGGATTTATATAGGGAGGAATATATATATATAGAGGGAGAGATAGAGAGAGAGAGAGAGAGATAGAGAGAGAGAAGGAGAGAGAGAGAAACATATATGTAAGTGTAGGGGTGGGCCCCGTTGGCGCTGGATTTGGCTTTTCGAACTCTGGCATATTCGCGTAGGTATGTAGATACGAAGATATCGATATTTCTCGTTCGGTCCTATAGGTCACGAGGGAGAAAGAAGACGAAGGAAAGAGGACAAGGCAGAGGGGAAAGGGTTAAAAGAAGATGGGGTGGAATTCGATATAAATTCACCTCAGGGGCTTAAATCGAAGGTGAGAGTTACATATTCGGCGAAAACGTTCGACCTCCTTTTGCGTTTTTCGCGTCGTTTGTTTTTTCGACGATTCGTGAACCGTTATACGAGGACCGATATCTCGTCGATCGTCGGAGGGATAAGCCGAGGCAGGATCAAGGATGTATATAGGGTACATTTCCGGGGGAGGGATGAGCGCGAGGGTTGTAAACCGTGTCGGTGGAGAAAAGATGAAGCTGAGGGGGGGGGACGACGAACTATAGATCATCGACACGAGTGAAGTAGTTCGTTCGAGATTCAGTCTTTTTCTTTTTTTCAGGATTCTGTCGAACATGCGACTTTTTTTTGTATATATGTATATATACGATCAAGGTCTGGGGTTGGACGAACGACTGGAGAAGAGCTCTTCTATATATTTCAGGACGTTTGAGATCTGGGCCACGAATATTCTTCGTTTTTTATATTTTTCTTTTTTCTTACTTTTCGCCTACTTCAAGCCTTTACTCTCGTCATCCCCACCCTCCTCTCCTCCGCCACCCCCGCACCACGAGCCATCGAGGCCTTTGCGGAGAGCGAGACGGAACGAGCTACTCTTACGTGGAAAAATTTTTCGCCGGGGGAGCTGGGTGTGTTGACTGTGCGGCTTAGCTGGAAAAAGTGGGTCGGTTGCCAGGCCCAGCACCCGTAAGAACGCCGAGGAAAAAATAAAAGGCGCGTTTTTTTTTTACATCGAGAACCTTTCGTGATTTCTTTCGTTGATGATGGAAAAAAACGAAGAATTGTTGATTGTATCTCTATCGTTATTTTCAGATGTGATATTTACCAAATTTATTTCACTTGGAACCGGCTAATATCGTTTCGTATTCTAGAAAACTGAAAACAAAAATTGCCGTTTTTTACTTTGAGAATCTTTCGAGATTTCTGTACTTAATAACCAAAAGAAAACTGAAAAGTAATTATTTCTATCTTTAGTATTAATTTCAAACGTGATATTTAGCAAATTTATTTGTCTTCGATCTAGCTAATATTATTCAGCATTTTATAAAGAATTTATCTCTCTGTCTCTCTCTCTCTCTCTCTGGCACTTGCTTTTATAATTTCCGTTGACGTCAATCACATTTTCCACGTATTTTCATCATCATCGTCCGTGTTGTTGCAAACGTGTTTATCTCTCTCTCTCCCTCTCTCTCGACTCTTGCTTCCTCGGGGCGAGGAAACTCGTCGGAATATGAGGGACCGCGAGAGAGCTACGAGTTTTTAGCCTCGAGCAAGAACAATATAACGCGAGCAGTGCCTCCGTGCGTGGCACGATTATGTCACGAACGTCGGTTGCGCAGAATGCATACAATGCGAGCCCCCTCCCCCTAACCTCCCCTTTTCCTCATTACTCCGTGGTAAATATCATCGTCCCTGTATCGGTATAAACGTACATATACACATTATCTACTCCTCGGTACGGAAAGGTAATACTTGTACACATTTTCCGGATAATCGAAGCTTCTCGTGTTTCGAGAAATTTGAAAGGAACAAACAAAAATAAAAGCACGAACGAGTCACGAAACAAATATTTTCACAACAACGAAATTTTCTTTTTTCCAATAATAATAACAATAACAATAATAATAAACTCGTTAAAAATTAATTATATTTCATATAAGCAGCGACGATCTCGCTAAAATTAATTAGAACTAATTTCACCATCGAGGAAATAATTACGAGGAATAATAACGATTGAAAAAAAGAAAGAAAGAGAAAGAAAAATTAAAAACCACCGTAAAATAATAATTGAGAATAGTCGATTGCTCGTCTGTTTCGAAGAAAGTCGAGATGTTTCATACGTTATAATTACTCCCAATTATTTCGTCGTTAAATCATTCCTGATGATATTTCGTTCGTAGGGGAAGGGGGCCCAAAGCGGGCACACTAAGTTTAAGTAAGAGAAAAACGTATATTAATACATAGATTAGTAATACTTTTAATGCTATTAGATGCTAAATTTGTTGTAGTTTCATACCCAATGCATAAATTTCTCGTACGAGTCAAGAATATGAAACTAAAATCCAAAATATGAAACCTTTTCGAATGCTCACTTTGCCCGGAGGCTGGCCTAAAGCGGGCATGAGCATTAGGGCAAAGTGGGCACGCAACGGGTAAAGCGAGCATGCGTCTATTTTTAATGTCTAATTAATAAATAAGAAATGTACTTATTGATGAAAATATTAGAAGGGCAATAATAAAGAATCTTTATTGCACAATAACATAATTAGGAACATCATTTTGATATTAATTTAAACATAACTATTATAGGTACTTAAACTTTATCTAAAATTAACATCGCTCAATCAGCATTCTTATAATTACTCAGTCGTCATCAGTAACTTTGCAGTATTTTCTTCATAAATTCGACAATCAAACAAAATAAAATATTGTTAAACAAAATTATTAAACAAAAATCTCACTTTTGAAACAAACTTATAGTTTCATAAAACTTTCACAAAATCAAAAAGAATATTGAGAATACTAGACCTAAAATTAAACAAAGAAACTGTTCAGCTTTATTTCAGTCACCTACTGCATTGCTTTTTTCATCGTACTTTCACTCCAAAGACCTTGATCTGATTTTCTTTTATATTTATTCACCATCCTAAAGGAAATGAAATGACTAGAGTAGGTAAATAACACAATGATAATTATAAGAAAATAAAAATTTAGTGTCATTTCAATGCAATCAACAGACGGTATGGCGAGCATGATCACGAGGGCATAGTGGGCATGCTCGCGTTGCCCTGCTCGCTTTGCCTTTTACGTCACGCCCACGTTTTCATCGGACCAAACCTAAAATTTATTTTCATATTTACACGCAAATATGATTAAATTAAAGTAAGATAAGCCCAATACACAAGACGCATCTTGATAATAACATAGAGCACTCAAAATCAGGCAAAACACAATCTACATACCATCCTTTTATTGTATAAAAACGGCGAAATTCTTTTTTTTTGCACACGAGCCTTAGGGTTCGTCCGAGGTGCGGGGTACAACTACCGCGGAGAGTGGCGGGGCGGGGGGTAATGCCTATGAGACGCGAGACCACGTCGAGTTTGTTTACGTTGATTTTTTATGGGGTGCTCGCTTTAGGCTGGTGCTCGCTTTGGGTCCCCTTCCCCTACGTAATTCTTGTCTTTGTTTTTCAACCGACCAAGACAACATCGACGTTACGAATTATTAAATTACACAAAAATTCGTGCGATACCTACTCTGTCTAAGCGCGTTATACAAGACGAACAGAAAATTGTTCACGGTGTCGAAGAACGGTAGAAAACCCTCCTCGTTTTCGTGCCTCGAGGGAATGATTTTCTTCGCACCGTATGTGCGTCTGTGTGTTTCTTTACGAGGGGAATTTACGTTTATACGAGCCGGGGACCGCAAAATCTGTGGCGAACCACACTTGCTCGACCCCCGTACCGCCACGTACCGAGTTTATTTGGAACGAGCCCATCAACGTCTGCCACGAGAGACCGGCAGGTATTAAAGGGTTTCGACATTAAAAAAAAAGATAATATTTATATATATATATATATAAATATTCTCAACGAGAGACAAGTGAGATGGAAATTTTGCTGAAAAATAATTACCTCTCTCTCTCTCGCCTTGCCAACGCGTTTCTCCGTATAAGCAGACATAATGTGTTATGTATATAAATATGTGTGTATATATATGTGTGTGTGTGTGTGTAATGGACAATATGTATATTTCTTCATTGGCTGCAAGTCTTTCGCGTAAAACCGCACACTGCAATCTGAATTTACCCTGAATCACATTGTTCGTGTCTTCTCTCTCTCATTCTCGTGATGAGAATAGACAGGAATTATACTCGAGGCGGTACGTGAAGTGAATTCGGGCGTAACTCAATTTGTTACACGACTATGCACACGCGCAAACACACTCACATATATATGTATAGAGAGGGGGGGGGGGGGGGGGGGGAGGGGGAGAGAGATAGTAGCGAAGACCGAAGGAGATCTTTAATTGGACTTTGCTTAAGCGTTCGACATTCGCAGAGGCGCCAAATCAAATTAGCGAGAACGTTCGAGAGTTGCGGGTGAAATAGTTCGTGGTGATTCGCAGGAATTTACAAAGGCTCGGCTCGACCCGATTTCAAACCAATCTCGGCCGAGTGATATTCCGATTTAACTGGAAAAAATAAAATACTTTGCATACGATTAAAAGAAAAAACAGTAAATAAATAAAAATAAAAAATGAGTCAAATATTTTAATTACTAGGACGTTGAAGAAAAAATTGATTTTTTAAATGTTTTAAAGACAATATCCTTTCGACTTCCGCTATATATTTATTGTATGTCTATTTTTATTATTATTACAAAAAAAATGAAAAAGAATGAGTAAAATATTTTAAGACTTTGATAAAAAATTTGATTTTTTGATTATTTTTTTTAAAGAAAAATTCTTTTGATTTCCGGTATTTTTATCGTGGTTGTACTTCTGCCCTCGACGATAAAGAGAAACATTAATAGAGAATAATGTAGTAACGTTAACGACTCGAAATGTCGAGTTTTCCGTTCGATTTTTCTCGATAAAACGTTCAGTCCCGGTCTAAAACCTCTCGGGGTAATTCGATCGCCGCTTTTTCCCAGCCCGCGCGTTATTATTTGCGAGATGAATAGAACGTACGTAAAAACGAAGAAAAAACAACTCGAAGATAAAAAAGATTAAAAAAAAAAGTATAATAATTCTCATGCTTTCACGCTCTTCCTTTCTCTCCTGAAACTCTTCTCCTCGCAACCCCGCGGCACTTTTACGCCACGCACACACCCAAACACAAACACACACACACCTATAAATCTCTATACTCATAAAGACGATATATAAAATCGTGGATGGACCTCGGGTGCTGCGGGTCTTAATTTCATAACCGATGTGTACGAGCAGGTTGTTACTTTTTGTACGATATTTTTTTATCGACGTACTTCTTTCTTTTTTTACCTCTTTCCCTCCCGTTTTGTTTCAAACGGACGATGTTCGAGCGAGCGCGAGTGCGCACTTTCCATTTCTTTTTCATTTCGACCAGGGAGCCCACCGGGAAGCCGAGAGAAAAAGAGCAACAAAAAAAAAACAAAAAAGACTTTCTCCTCCGCGACGTGGCCCGGGGCAAAAAACTCTTCGATATAGATATATTTACATGTGTGTGTATGTGTATGTACGCTTATGAAAATTTAAAAAGCTTTCTCTCTCTCTCTTTCTCAGTCTCTCCTCGTCTCGCGAATGTTCCGATCGGTGAGAGATCGCGGCAAACTCTCGCGACTAAGTGCTGGGCTCGCGAGAGACCACCGTCGAGCTGCATCAACCATCGCGTATAGTGCCACATGCACCGAGAGAGAGAGAGAGAGAGAGAGAGAGAGAGAGAGTCTGTAGGTCAGTTACTGTTACTGTTACCGTCGGACCTATTACCGGTTATCCGTAAGCTCGCCGGGCAACGGTCGCGGTATGCCCGAGCCCTCGTCTCGTCGACGACCAGAAGAGAAGGAGATGGGGAGGGGGTGAGAGTAGATCTGCGCGGAATTCTTCGGTTCTTCGTTCTTTTCTACACCTCCGCGCTTTTTATTCATATCGACTCGCTGCTACGGTCGCGTCTCTTTTTCTCAAAAATACACACACACACTCGCGATTACGTCTAGTTTCGATCGCCGATCGAATATTCCATTTTATTCCGATATAATTCGAATTTTCGGTTAATGCAAAATTGTGTGTGTGTGTTTTTTTTCTCCTAAAATGAGAATTCGTTTGATAAAAATACGATTTTCTTTTCAGAATTCTCAGGTATACCTAACGATGAGAAAAAGAAATCGATATCGAAAGGAATCGAACGGTACATCGACGATCGCGTAACGAGGAGATTCCATTATAGATCGCGCGAGGTAAAATTTCCCGAGGTCTCGCGCCGCTCGTTGAAGTTGAAGAGGAAAAAAAATGTGTTTTTTTTTATTTTTTACGTTTCGTTCTCTCTCATAGCGACGTGCCTATATAAATAATAACGATGATGATAATAATAATAATAATAATAATAAATTCTCCCCATCGTCCGAATGGCGTAATATCGAAGCTCGCGAGATCGGCCTCTTAATGCCGCAATTAATAATGATGTAAGTGGGCAATATAGCGATCGCGGAAGGTCGGGTAACAGTGGCCAGACACGCGTCCACGCCCCGACAGCATCGCCGGCACACGAAACGATCGATTAATAAATCCGATATAACGTAACAGTAGTAAAATAATGTTTCTCTATCTACGTACATAACAACCCCCTCCCCCTGTCATTCTTTCTCACTCTCTCCCTTCCTTTATATTCTCGGTCGGTTCGCGAAGCACGGTAAAATTGCCAACGAACCGTGCAAATTCTTTGATTAATCAGGTCTGTACACCGCGCGCCAAGTCGTTAATTAAAAGCGCTCGCGGCGTTCGCATACCCGGCTATCGGATTTGCCTCTGCGGCTTCGGGTATTTTGACCTCAGTGGCTGTCTCTCTCTCTCTCTCTTGCTCACGTTGCGTTCGCAGCATTCCTGCTCCAGTGACGGAATAACGAAGATGGTAGAAAGAGAGAAAAGAATTGCAACAAGTTGGAGAAAAAGAAAGGGGGAAAAAATGCACTCGGGGGAGTAGAAGCAAGGGGGTAAGTAAGGGGGTGAGAAAAAAGTGGAAAGGGTCACGAGATTATAGTCGTACCCCTCGCGAATCGTGTCGGTCGTTATAATATATATATAACTAACGAGCGTGTCAGCCGTTTCTCTCTCACACCCAGGGGCGAGAATCTTACCGCGGTCGGACGCTTTGATCCATCCGGCATTAGAATTAGACCCCGACTCGATCCACCTCCCGCGCGACGGAGATTCGCGAAACGCGGCGCGAGGGTGAACGTGCGTTCTTGAAGAATGGAAAGAAGAGAGGTGAAGAAAAAAATAAGAGGCTCGCGCGTAATGAGACACTCGAAAAATCTGCACCGTAATCTCGTCCGACACGTCTGGATGAGCGTCTAACATTTTCTCTCTCTCTCTCTCTCTTTCTTCCTTTTCTTCCTGTTCTTATTAAGTGTGCGATTTTTTGTGTTTTGATTTTTTCAGTCTGACTATAGCGCGCCCTCTGGACCGCGCGAAGAAGACGAAAACCCTTCGTGATCGGGAGTAGCCGACGCCGGACTCTCCTTCTCCCCGACAGTTTGAACCCTTGTCTCGTGTCTCGTACAAAAAATAAAAATTAAAAAATTGAAAAAAAATAGATATAAAAATAATAATTTTAAGAAAGAAATTAAATCGTCCATGACATTCGTCTCAACGGTAAGAGAGTTCAACGAACCTCGCGAGTCGCTACCGTAAGATTTGAAACGAAGAACGAGAGAATCAAAGAGAGAAAAAAGAAACTAGAAAGAGAGAGAGAGAGAGCGAGGAGAGGGAGAATTGAGAAACGGTCATATAATTCGGTACCGTAGCCAATTTCTAAACGACATTACCCGTTACCCTGAACTCTAGCCGTTTGAGGATAGATAATAATATATTCTCTCTCGGTCCTCATGACCGGATTGCTCGATGAGGAGGAGGCGATTCGACCGAACAACCAGAGAGAGAGAGAGAGAGAGAGAGAGAGAGAGAGAGACACTTATATTGCAGTCTCTTGCACTGCAAATGCAGTTGCTGATGATGATGGTTCGACCTTCACGATGGTGATCGTCACGACGCGACGACGTCGACATCCGAGTGTATTACTCACTTTATTTCTCTCTCTCTTTCTTTCTCTTTTTCTCTCTTTCTCTTTCTCTACATATGCATATGTGTAGTAGGTACCCAATCTATGTACTTCGTTGGCACATGCAACTTCGTTCTTATGCACCATAGTCCTATGCAACAATGAATTTGCGGTGGTCACACATATATATATATATATATATATATATGTGTGTGTATGTGACCACCGTCAATATATATATATATATATGTATGTATATGTATATGCGTATGCACGTGAGGTCTGCGCTTGGTCGAACAAAGTCTTCAGGCATCCTTTTCTCCCTTGCACCATTTCGCAGTACTGTAAGAACGACGTGTCGTATATACATATGTAATAGGGGGGTGGATCTTCTTAGATGGACCACTCTCGTTCTCATTCTTCGATAAAACGTAAGTTTAACCCTTTAATAGTCACTTGGATCTAATTTTCCCAATCCATATTCAATTCCCCCATGTACACTGTGTTGAAGTATTCCCATCGTTGACGCGTAAACACCCACCTCCCCTAATTTCGAGGGGTGAAAAGTTAAAAATAACAAAGAAGCAAATAATAGTTGTAACAATATAAATAAAAATTAAGATAGGTGAATATTCTAATATTCGTAATCAAGTAAAATATATCGTATCCATGAAAGGGTTGAAAAAATTGTAATCGTGGTGCTCAGGGGTTGTTTTACCAAAATATCGAATTTTTTTGTTCAATCGTTGAATGAAATTAATTTTGCGATTGGTGATAGAGGGGTGGTCCGTCTATGACCGTTATACCTCTAAGCCAGCCCCCATCCCCCTCCTACCCCCTCCGTGCCACTCTTCACCACGCGAGCTCGTGTCGGACTCGCGAGATCCGTGATCGAAGTTGGCGCATAGCTCATGTGCCAAGAGCGAAACGAGCCATTGGTATGCAAAACTGACGGGTCACGACGATGAGGAACGACGTCGGAGTCCCCGAGTGCCAGGAAGGGAGCGCGAAAGACGAGGAGAGCTCTCGGTCGGCTTCCCAATGGCAAATCCGATCGGACGATTCGTGTCCGACTACGAATATATATATATTCTCGCAACATCGTTGGGTCACTCGAGCATCGATTTTTCTCGATCGAGAATTTTTTTCTCAATTTTTTCGTCGATAAATTTGATAATTTTTTTGGTTTCAATTTTTTGGTCTTTACTTTTCTACTTCCTCTTTTCGTCGAAGCTTCGGAAGGAAAAAATTTCATTCAAGATTCCTCCGGCTTTGCGAAACGATCGCGATAAAATCGTTGGAGCGAGGGCGGATGCGGAGATATCGCGGCTATATTATCGTTTATGTATATTGTTATAGTATTAGGATAGATCGGCGAGTCTGTGTCTATCTGTGTGTGTGTGTGTATGTGTGTAAGACAGAAAAAGAGAGAGAGAGAGAGAGAGACTCGTAGAGGCTGGATCGCATGAAAAGTTGGGATATAACAACTGCTAGAGAGAGAAAGAGCCCGCCGGTAGTGTGGAATTTATGAAATTTAGCGTCCCGCGCGAACGCGTGCGATACAATACTATACACACCAGTAATACTGGTATGACCGGCCTATAGAAAACGAGAGTCAACCGTGAGATTTACGATATCGATAAATACGTCGAAGGACCCTAAGTTATAGGCGGCTTATAATCTCACTCTCTCGCTCTTTTCTCGAAGAGAGTTCTTTGCCGGTTCCCGGATAAACCGACACAATGTTATACCGATTTCACCGCTCGGTATAAATTTTTTTTTAAATTCTTCAGATTTCTCTCTCTCTTTCTATATATATATATATATGTGTGTATATATAATTTTATTGGAACTCAATGTATATAGAGTTAGTTGCAATAAAATTGCTCGTTTTATTGCATTATCGACGAGAATTTGTCGCGGCTAACGTTTATATTGGACGAAAGTACAATGACCGAAAGTTCGCGAATAAAATATTATATACGGCGATTATGATAAATCGAGCGATCATCGAGCGTATCGATCAAAACGATATGGGGATAAAATATTCGATTATCGATTTTTTCCAAAGTTTCTTTTTTTCTTTTCTTCCTTTTGATTTCGTCGACGTCCCATGAATATTCTCGTAAATTTTCGAGCCGAAAAAGGGCGTCGGACCGGCGCAAAAATTAGTAGCCATCGGTAGCACGAAGCCAAAGCTCGAGGAAAAATAAAATAAAAAATAAATTGAGAATACGTGAAAAAAGAAAAGAAAAGAAAAAAAAATGAGAAAAAAAAAATTGCGAGAGCTCCCGGGTGTCTGGTCGATAGCCGAAGTTCGGTAGTTCGGTACATGGCGAGGGGGGGGGGGGGGGGGGGGGGGGGGGCTGCTCCGTATCTCTTTCTCCTGTTTATAGTGGCTGTGAAACGTTTCGTGCTACGTTAGCGAGGAGGCAACGGCACCACCACGAGACAACGTCTCGGGTGGTCGGGGTCCTTTGGTATTGCCGGGGCGAACGAACGAAAGAACGAACGAACGAGACGGGGACCCCGATGTGCCCGGGGTGCATACCCTTCTCGTCTCGCGCGCGCGCGCGCGCGAAGCTCGCTCTGTCTGTCTGTCTCTCTCTCTCTCTCTCTTGTTCCCTCGGAGATGGCTCGAGGCCCTCACAAGGGCCCCTACCGATATAGCGATGGGGCTCTCTGTGTTCGACCCTGTAATTATAAGAGACCGGTTTCTCTGTCTCACACACAATGCTGCCTCTCTAATATATATATATATATATATACGTTTGTAACGTATATATGTATAGGCGAGGTATACGAGGCGCCCAGTAATACCATATAACTGTGCAATAATGCTTCTGGGCTTGGTAAACTTTTCGTAAGGTATACACGTTCTATTTTTTTTATTCGGTAAGTTTTCGAACGTGACCGAGAAAGGATTGAAAAAATATGTCGGTAAACTTACCGCGGAATACACCGCGGAATATCATAGACGTTTTTCTCTCGCTCGAGGTTTCGTGACAAGCAATGGCGGAATTGGTACGATTTTCGTGTTGTACGAAAAATTGCCATGAAAATATGCCTTTTTATAATATTTTTTGTGCAAAAAAAAAAAAGAAAAGAAGTCACTTTAATGACCAGCGTTCTAAAGACGAGCCTGCAGATCCGAGATTGCATTTTTTTATCGAATTCGACCAAGTCCGATTCGAATGGAATATTTTTTATCTACATTTAATTTAAACAAATTTTTATTATAATTTTTATTACCATGCAATAAAAATTCAGACGAAATTTCGAATTAATCCCTGACTACCATTACCCGTTGGAGTTTTTTTTATTTTATTATTTTGCATAATTGTCTGGTCGAGGGGCTCATCCCTCTTGCTCTGGACAAGCCAGAGTGGAAGGAGTTGGGGGAGAGGAGAGAGCACTCTCGGCTGTCCGTCCTCGAAAATATCATGGCTCGGACCATCGAACCGAGATGCGCGCGTGTATATGTGTGTTTATGCGCGCGCGCAGCTTTGGAGTTTGCATGCACGCGGTGCGAGATTCTCGATGGCTCTGCGACCAGACGAGAAGAACCCTCGGTTCGCCCTCCGGCGAAAAGGACGAAAGTGAAGTGCGCCGACACAACAGAGAGAAGACCATGGGGAGGGGGAGGAGGAGGAGGAGAAGAACGTTTGACGAGAGATATACGCGACGACTAGAAGCATTTAAAATAATAATAATAACAATAATAATCGGCTCGTTTTTATCATCAATAAAAATATAACAACATTTTTTATTTCCACATTGAAAATATTTCAAATACGACAGTTAATAAAAAATTAATAATTAAGAACTTCCTACCATAGATTCCCCACCCCCCACCCCGTCTCCTTTCCATCTTGCGAAATAATCGATGACACGATAAAATTATCACATGCAAATATTTGTCGGCCACCGCGTTGCACCAGAAGCGACTCTTTATCATTGTCGGTAGATCGATCGATACACAGATCACGAAATGAGTGGCGTACGTATCGAAGATGTACTATTCACGATAGTACGTAATAGACAACACGCACCTACCCACTTGCGTATCGCGATACAAACAAACATATATAAATATATATATATATATCTATATATGTTGATATCGTAGAAACGATTGTACTGGGAAGTGATCCGGAGCGAGACACGAGGAGGATTTCGATCGAATCACGATGTATTGATCCAACTATCGAAGGGGCGGAGAGGTTCTTGGGAGATCGCATTCTCAACTCCTTCTCAACCCCCTCCCCCTCTCTTCTCGTACACACAAACGAAGAATACAACCTGGCGTGCATTTCTATCAGGGTCTACAGATAGAAACGAGTCACGCGTCCTATTGGTACAATGCGAGCTATATATACACGACAATTTTATAAAGTCGACTGCATAAAATCAATGAAAATGAGTACAATGAAAAAAAAAGAAAAGAAAAAGAAAAAAAATTGGTAGCTCGATGTTATTTTTTTTTTCTTCTTTTCTCTCCGTCGTTCTATTCCATTCGTCCCACTCGTATTATCGATCTCGCCTATGCACGCCTGTGCGATACGAATCTTGAAATATTCAACATAACCGTACAATAATAAGTTCTTCATTATAATAATTTATGTAAATATACGTTAGGGAATATTATAAAAATTTTCAATGTTTTTTTTGTTCTTTTTTTTATTATTATTGTTTTATTTTATGTTTTTCATCCCCCCCCTCCCCCACCCTCCTCGTCCTCTCGTTTTCTCGCCATTTTCTTCATAGTCTCGATCGTTTGGCTCAATTATGAAACGTGTGAAACACCGTAAGTTTCTTACCGTGACTCTCTGGGCAGGGAAGAAATGCATGAAGCTGGATTACTGTCTCTCTCTCTATATATATATATATATATACATATATATAATTGTCTTCCTTTTTTAGAGCCTTCTTCGAGTATGTCGAAGGCTCGCATGGAACGAACGGTTACGAGAAGCGTACGATAGATCGCCAGCTGACGGGAAAGCTCTCTCTCTTTCTCTCCCCCCCTCTCTCTCTCTCTCGGTTCACTCGTTCCGATACCAGAGACACACTATAGGCTCTTTCTCTCTATCCTATGTGGCATGCCTCGAGGCTAGCCTGGCAATTTGTATTCTCTGTTCTCTCGAGCCGGACCTCCGATGGCACGATCACCACCGTCGTGGTATATATATATATATATATTACCGTTCTGGTCAACGCGAGACGCGTTTGCGTGACACGTCGCTCTCGCGACCATCACCCTCTCTCGCTCACTCTTTCTTCTACGTCTCCGCGAGCTTTTTTTCTTTTACCCTGTCAACCCCCTTTCCGATATTTTTCTTTCGCACAGGAAGCATTCCGTCGCAGGGACGACGTAACAAATTCGTGATTAATTAGGGTCGCTATTAATCCGGTCTATTTTACAGAAGGGAATGACACGAGGAATTTATTAAGCGCGAACGACGTTTATAAACGTGAAGAAAAGTTCGAATTTTTCCTAAATAACGTAGTATAAAGAAAATTCGAATTTTACGATGGTAATCACAATGGAATTCGTTGATTCAAGTTGTTTTTTTGTCCCGATCGCGAATAATATTTCAATCAAATTGTATAAAAGAAAATTAATGAAATTTTCGAAATTTTCATCGTTCGTTTATTGATTTGTTTTTTGTATAAATTTCATCGGACAAATCTTTTTCCAATTAAGTAACGTACCATTCTCGCATCGATTTAATTAAAATCGTACGTAATTAGTTGAGATTCTTCGCGAACGTTATTTTAATTGAATTTCTTTTTCGTTTCGAAAAGAAAACAAACAAACAAAAAAACACATAAAAAGGAAAGCGTTAATCAGAGGCTCGTCAATCATTCGTTACCCGACGAGGGGATTTAAACGAAGCTCGATGGAACGAGAAGTTATTAGGAGCATGGATTAAAACTGTGCATTTAAATCGAGTACGTAATAGCCGCATTCCTTCCGTCGCGCGTGCGTCTGACCCCCAACCGTGTTTTAAACTCGCCTTCGCGATCATCTCGTAGCGACTCGCTTTTAAATACCACATTAGTCGAACTTATTCGCCGCGAGGCGATGATTTTCTACGTGTGTCTTACGTTAATTCGCATATACAGAGAGAGAGAGAGAGAGAGAGAGAGAGAGGGAGAGAGAGGAAAAAAAACTAAAACGAGAGGCGCGGGTGACGAGAGAAGGAATTCGACGAAAAATAAAAAGGACAAAATTACTTTGCTAATATATAGCGCGATGGAAGAAGATACTACGATTGGTCATGAAGGCCAATAATCATATCGGACCTTGGCCTACGACGACAGAGTGAGAGAGAGAGAGAGAGACAGAGAAAAAAAAATCGAAGCGTCAGGAGATATGCGTGACTGCCAGCCGTTTCGAAAGAGAGCCCACAAGTAGTAATGGCTCGCGTTGAGCAGACACGCTTATAAAGTCGAGCCGCCACTTCACGACGAGTGACTCCCTCCCCCCCCCCCGCCCCCCGCACCGCTTTTCACTCTCTCTCTTTCATTTCGTTTCGTTCTATTCGACGATACGTACATAATTCCGAAGCCTTTTTGCGATCGC
This sequence comes from Netelia inedita, assembly GCA_964017225.1. Classification (NCBI taxonomy): domain Eukaryota; kingdom Metazoa; phylum Arthropoda; class Insecta; order Hymenoptera; family Ichneumonidae; genus Netelia; species Netelia inedita. Next base: position 35,196,301 of record OZ024923.1, read on the forward strand.
GTCAAGGAGCACGACGAAAGGGAAATGTTGCCGGCAAAATGAGAAAACGAGGGAGAACTCATCTCGCCACGATCCGATGAATGAAACTCGACGAATCGAGGATTTTCCCAGAACGACATTAACCAGCGAGACTTTAACGCGTGTGTTAAATTGACTACGTGAAACAAACAATAATTAAGAACAAAAAAAAATGTGTCAATTAAAAATGTCCCTAATTAATTTATGATTAATCGTTGTTTATCGATTTCTCGATCGTTCGCCGTCTGGCGATAAACCTCGATAACGTCGAATCTCAAGCGACAAAAGTAGAAGTGACCGTGACTCGGGAGGCAACGATCTCTCGTAAACAATTCTATCGGTCTCGTTGATAAGCGACGATGTTGCCAACGCGATACTCGCGAACGAAACAAAAGAAAAAGACACGAAAAAAAAAAAAAACAGAAAATCTTTTACGTATATATATACATCACTACGGCTTAAAGTGTCCCAACCGTAAAAAGAAAATGTAACTCTCGTCGCGTTCGGGCGGTGCGAGAATCGTAGAAGTGTGCGTGACCATGGACCATTCCGGCAAACCGTTAAGTAGTAATGCCCTGTAGCAGATCGGACACTTCGAGATACCTGACTCGAGGTGCGGTGTGCGAGAGAGAGGGAGAGAGAGAGAGAGAGAGAGAGAGAAGAGGGTGGGAGGGGGGAGGCAGTATAGGAGGATCTCTTCTTAACAGTCCTTTGGCTTTAATGATCCTCGACGGGAGCCTCGAGAGTTACGATTACGTGCTCTCGAGGCTCCCACATATACGCGAATCAACACCTATACACCTATATAATATATATTGTATATATGTATATACTCATATATATATATATATATATAGAGCAATGTGTAATCGGAAGCTCGCGGAGTATTCAGCGCGATGGAGAAAGGCGTCGTAACATCGACTGTAGCTAATCGCGTGGCGGGAAACGAGACCGGTAGGTCTCGAAGAACAGAACTACCTATCCGGTATATCGATATATATATAGATATATACATATATGTAATATAGCTATAGGTATATAACGCAAAAGGAGAATAGTGGAGAGTGCGAAATCTAACGTGTGCGGACAGCAAACGCCAATGATCGGAATGTCGAGAAAGAGAGAGAGAGAGAGAGAGAGACTCGAACGACTATGCGATACATTTACATGTGCCTAGTATGTACGTATAGACGTGTATTGTACGATATATGTGCAGAGACAATGGGTGAACCACGAGTCTCTCCCCCTCATCCCTTGCCGATAGGATACCGTCGGTTCGGACGCCACGATGAGATTCTCTTCTCTCTCACTCTCTCTCTCTATATACACACACACACATATATGTATATACTATATATGCGCTCGTCGTTCTCGTCGTCGACACACGAGAAGCGCGATACAATTGCGAAGCACGACACAATGCAAACGAGCCACGGACTTATGCTCTAGCTGTGCCTATATTATGGGCAGACTCCCCTTGTCGACTCGCACAGGACTCACGCGCCCGCCGGTGACTCTTCTCTTTCGAACATATATCCATATATATATATATGTGTGTGTGTGTGTATAAATATGTATGTGTATGTATGTATATGCGTATACATAGGTATGTAACACTGTGTCGTATGTCCATTCAGGGAGGTCGTTTACGAGACTCTGGCGAACGGTGCATCCCTGCGCCCCCCCACCCTGCCCCTTTCTTGACAGGACGAGGACAGGAAATTGTTGCGAGGCAATCTTGCGCTCTCTCTCTCCCTCTCTCTCTCTCTCTCTTTCTTACTTCGAATGCGTATATACAGCTCTTTGACCATTAGTTAAACTCGTGTTGCATCGGGTAAACGAGAGAGCGAACGAGAAATTCGACGCGCGAGAGACACGCTGAGAAAAAAAAACGAGAGGCAGGAATAGTTTTGATATTTTTTTCAAAATTTCACAACGAACTTGTAAAAATTGTGACGTTAATTCATTGTTTTTTGCGCAAATATTGTCGTAATAATTTAGTACCTAAGTGTCGCAACAAATTCAACGGAAATTGTATTTGTGTGTGTTTTTTTTTATTTTTTTATTTTCGTCGTATTCGCCGATGCGATAATTAAGCAAAAGAAAATATCTTTCTTCCTTCGGGAGGGAGGGAGGGAGGAAGAGGGAGGGGGGTATATACGATCGAAGTTTCGGGTCACCGGCTTCTAATAATGCTCGGTTCGTTGTTCGCGTCTCACGCGAGGGGGTTGAAAATAAAGGAAAGAAAGACAACAACAAAAAAAAAAGAAAAAAAAAAAAAAACCACGAACTACGGGACACCACGGTCTTGGTTACGCTCGGGCAGTTCTCATTTACCGAAGAGATCTCTCACTCGTTCGTTCGTTCGTCTCATCGTCGTTTAACTAAGTTTGAAACGAGCGAGGGCGTGGGGGAGAAGAGGATTTTTCCAGCACCAGGATATTACGAAGAAGACGCGGCGCGGCTACGGTGTGTTGGTACTCGGGTGAAAAGAGAATGAGGAAGAGGAACAAAAAAAGAAATGAGAGGGCGTGCGACTGTTCCGTCGCTTGTCCAAGACTTTCCCAGGCTATCGTGACTAAACTTTTGTAGAACAAATGAGTGGCCGTAGGAGGTAGAGTAGGGGGGGGGGGGGGGGTGCTCTTTCGGTGAGAAAATTGTGGATGGACCAAGGAGCGATAAAACGTCCGTCATGAAAAAATAAAATAAAAATAACAACTAAATATTCGATGACTCGTTAAATTCCTGATTATTATTATTATTAATATTATTATTGTTATTAATGGAGGGTCGACCAGTTTTCAATTAAATCCTGTAATAAAGCGAAGATTCGCCCTTTATCCGATCTCGCGCGGTTTCGTTCACGGATCGTAATTAAAATGTTACTAATTAACGCGCGCACGATTCTAAAACGGACTTGTATCTTTCACGATTTCACGACAATGAATCGATCGATTTTACGACTGAGCAGTTTGCAAACGGACGATGGAGTAAATTGTAAAAAAAAAAAAAAAAAAAAAAAAAAAAAGAACAGAGAAAAAAATACAGAACAAATGGAAAGAAAATGAAGGTCCGCAATGAATTTCCGGTTGATGGTGCTTGAGGTCAAGCAAGGTCGCTAAGCAACGGCATGACTCTCGCTGAGAGAGAAAGAGAGAGAGAGAGAAAGAGGGAGGCAAAGAAAAATAGGGACGGAGCTCTCTCACGTCCCTTCCTGCGCCTTTCCTCTTTCTCTCTCACTCACTAACTCACCCGCGTCTCTCTCGTCTCACAAGTAGTGTTCTCTTCTCCCAGCGACACAGCTCCGTGCTCGTTGAGTAGTACAACGACAACGAGGAGAAGTGCGCGTGGAGACGCTCGAGGGAAAGCGAGAGAGAAAGAGAGAGAGAGAGAGAGAGGGAGAGACCGAGAGGAGCTTTTGTCTCGAGATCAAAAGGACTTTGTACTCTGCACGAGGCATTGCAGAATTCCGTCCTGCGCGAGCCCGAACGCCTCTCTTCTTCGTTCTCCCTTCTCCCTCACTCTCTCGCTCTCTCTCTCTCTCTCTCTCTCTCTCATCGTTCTCTCCTCGGTAAGTTGCGGAGGTGGAGAGAACCGAGAATGAAGAGGAAGCCTGAGAAGGCTCGAGTGAAAGAGAGCGAGACAGAAAACGAAAGACACAGAGAGAGAGAGGGAGAGAAGGAGAGAACGTGTGTGCGGAGATCGAGAGGTCTCGGTAGACGCGCGAGAAGAATCGCCGGGCAACGCGCCGGTCTCTCTTGCGTGCGTGTATAGCGACGACAACTACGAAAGACCTAAGGGAAGGGAGCAAAGAAAAGGAAGAAAGAGAGAAAAAAAAGCAGGCAAAAGGGAAGAATGAAAAACCCTGGCAACCAGAGTGCGAACGGAAAATAGAGGCGCTTGAGTAGAAAAGGGGTTGATGGAACGGGGGGGGGGGATGGGACAAGTCCATGAAACACTTTTTCTTCGCAAAACCCAAAGATTGCCAAACGCCCGTCGCACTCACGAATTGTTCATCCTGCGCGACGCAAAAATTGTAACTTGGATCGAGAGGAAAAAAAAACAATTTTTTTCCTCTGATCGAGTAATTAATAATTATTTGATTTTTACCTAAAAATCTCTGGAACAAGTTTTTACGATACTTTCTATTTTCGAGGAACAAATATTGATAGGAAGTGAAAATATCGCGAGAAAAACGTTCGTGGGAAATTCCATCGAATAAAACTGGACTCACCATAGATGGAACCGTTTCTCCAATCCCATGGTGTGCTGAAATCGTGCCAAGTTCCAGCATCTTCTGTAACAAATAATAATAAAAAGATATAAGTAAAAAATAAACAGATGAAGCTTAGTAGATAAAAATAAATAGAAAATAAACAAAAGATTGGTGAAAATTGTGTAATTAAGTGTTTTGATCGGAAGCCGAAGGATCGCGTGATTGATCGAGCCACGTGTTTATTTCAGCTCAATAGTCAATCTATCTTTATCTCTCTCTCTCTCTCTCTCTGTCTTTGACTCTGTCCGTGATTGGAACTTATTTCAGAGCGACGTTTCTCGACATTTGATGATAATGAGAGGTGACGTCGATCGAGAAGTCCTTTCCCTCGCTACGTACATTTCTCTCTCGCTCTCGTTTTCTCCGAGTGTTCTATTACCCGAGGCTCGTGTGCAAGGACCGAGAGAGAGAGAGAGAGAAAGAGAGAGAAAGAGAAACAGATTCCGGCCCACGGAATTCTCCTGTCCCGATCTTGGCACTTTTCTCTCTCTTTCTTTCTCTTTCTCTCTCTATCTCATTCATCCAAAGGAGAGGTATCTCTCCTTCGTGCCGAGCAACGCGAGATCGTTTCTGCCACACCTACGTAATCTCCTTCGTGCCCTGAATTCGCCCGGGAAAAAATATTTTTTTATTGTCACGATTCTTCGGACGATAAGGAGAAAAAAAAACTATTACACATATATACATAAATACAGCACGAAAATTTCCAATATTTTGATAAAAGAAACGAGCGTTCGATTTTATAGATAACATAAAGAATAATTCGTAAGAAAAATATAAGAACGAAATATCGCACGTGAAAACGCTTACTCTCGGACGAAATTTGCCCAAGGCGGACAAACCGTTCGGATAAAATGGTTTCGTTCTGCCCTTAGGCTTCGACGAAATAAGGGAACACACTGTATTATATATCTACACGCGTAAGGCCCTTCGTAATTTCGTAGGGCTAAATTGCCAGCAGCGAGAGAGAGAAAGACAGAGAGAGAGGGAGGGAGAGAGAGTGAAGCAATAAGCTGCCAAAACGATTTCCAAGAGCGTTAACCAAGTGGGGTGGAGGGTAGTAAAGTGCCAAAGTGACGAAATTAAAGTGAGTGAGAAAAGAATTTTTTTTAAAGAAAATGAACAAAAAATATTAGAGTCGCAAACGCGAAGAGTAAAGATCGTGAATCTTGGTCGTAACAATAATGCACGACTCGTCCATCCACCCGGCAAAGACGAGCGATTTAGCGAATTTTTTTTAAATCCCTTTATACGAACACGAGGAGGTTTAACAAAAAAAAATATATGAAAGAAAAAAAAATCGGAACGCTCCGAGGCAATTGCACGTCGGCGATGGAGAGAAAGAAGGCGTATCGAGACGAGAGCGAAGATATAAACATCGTAGGTACTTCAATAACCGATGAACTTTTATCTCTCCGTATTATTTTACTCTCTCCCTTTTTTTTCCTTTAATCGCAAAAAGGCTCTCATTTCGTTCTCCTTACATCGACCTCGTCGAACAAAAAAGCAAAGTAGAAACGAAAAAGAAGAAAAAAAAAAGAGAAAAAATTCCTCGCCACGGGTAATATAAAACGACCCCTTGGCCTCTCTCCCTCTCGTTTCGTTAAACTTTTTGGCCAGATGCCCGTGCGAGAAATCTCAAGAAACGAATGAAACGGGTTCGCCGGCACAATGTTACCTTTGTAAACCCACGAAACGGAGAAACGTACGAAACGAGCGGAAATATTGTCTTCTCTTTTTCATTTTGTCCTCGTGGTAAAATATAAAATTTGACGACGCGAACGTATTTGTAAAACGTTCGTTCCCTCATCGCCAAGAAGAACCTTCAAGTACCTATAACAAGTTTACTTTTTTTCTTCGTTTCACAGAAGTATAAATAATCCAACGAGCGACGAATGAGATCCGTTCGAACAAAATAAAAATAAAACAAACAAAAATGTAAGGTAAAATAAAAAATTATCTACGTATAGTACGTATCGATGTCGTGGTTAAAATTTGAGAACGCTATATATTCGCTTAACTACCACCGACCCTCCCCCTCCCCCAACCCCCTCCCCTAAACCTCCTTCTCTCCACACCCCTTGAGAGATAAAGGAAGATGGCTCGTTTCGAGAGTAACGACATAAAAGAGTAGCCGCGGTTAAATACACAGCTCGGAAATCGTAGAACGAGAGATGAGCCGAGGAGTTCTCGTGTGACATCGTGATAAGACGAGAAGAAGGAGAGAGGGAGATATAGAAGAGGTTTAGAATGAAGAATGCGAATGCGATACACGATGGTAATCGAATGCCTGGGAAAAGACCATCCCTGTTGCCTCGAGGCACGACCATCATTTAGCCATGTATAATCTGTGTATAAATATATATATTTATATGTATGTGCGTGTGTGTGTGTGTGTGTGTGTGTGGGGGTGTGTTCGTGTATATATATATATATATTTAGTTTAAACGACCATTTCCGCGATTATTTACACCGCGGGTAGAAATATCACGGTGTCCGGTTGCGAAATGAATTAACGAGCCTGAGACTTTCATTTTTATCGGAATAAAATTAAACGCCGAGAGGGAGATCTTCACGCGTTATTATAGACTCGAGATGTGTATTTTTCATTTATGTTTCTTTGTTTTTTCCTCTCTCTCTCTCTCTCTCTCTCTCAGCTCTAAGGGTGGAAAATTGTCATTTTTATTTTTCCTCGTTAATTATTATAATTTATTTTTCTTTCGAACGAACGAACGAACCTTTGCTTTTGGTAACGGAGAGTGTTTCCCATTTTTGCGATGATTATACGCGCAACGACTCGTATCCGTCGCGCATCTTAAAACCCTATTTATCGCTTTATATATTTCGTTCTCGAGCCAAGAATTCTCGTCTTGGCGAGAGGAAGACGTAAGTGGGACACCAAGGCGAGACAATAATGCCCTCGAAAAGCGAGTCAGCGATCTAACGCCGCAACCCCCCCCCCCCCCCACCCGCCCCTTCGCCAACCCCCAGGAGAATTTTGCTCCGGGTGTGCACTTGACATTTGAAATGGGACGAGGACCTGCCAAGCTTTCTGCCTAGTCGTTTACCGATGCATTATATATAAGTAAATATATATATATATATATATATATATATATATTTGCATTATGAATAGATGTGCAGGGTTGCACTCGTTACATCGTGTCGTGCCTGCGGAAGACGTATTCGTTCGATCAAACGTTGAGAAATAAATTTCTGTTTATCGAGCCGATTGTCGATCGCGTCTATAGGGGAAAGGGGGGTAGCCCCGGCCAGTTTTCTATTTTTATAAGTACGCTGCAAATTAAGGGTGGATAATTAATCGAAAATGCACGAATATGGTAATCAATATATATTTTAACAGAACATCGTACAAAAAAAGTTATAAATGATCAAAAACTTGAAAAAAAAAATGTTAATCTTTGGCTTGAATTTGGCCTCTCAAGAAACATGGCGGGTAGCTCCGGCCACTGCGAAATTCAATAGAAAAATCGTGTTTTGGCGACACAAACGTCGCATGTGTAATATAAATCGCCTGGATTTATATTGACAGATGCCTCATGAGCCCAGTCTTCACATTTTTGGCATTGGATCCAATTTTCGTCAAATGTTTCACCACAAATGATACATTCGGTATCTTTTTCGGCAACGGTCACGGCAACGGCAAACGATCTTCGGTATCGCCAACGATAAAAACTCTTTTCTCGTTACAGGCATGAGACGATTATCCAGATCTTTGATATGCTCACAAAGCTGTTGTTCGTATTCGGCAGTGAATGTTTGTTCAAACCGGCCGAGTTTTGGCTCAAGATTAATCGAGTGACCTTGTTTTATGGCCTTAACATGGTCCTGTAGTGTGGTGCGAGGAATCATATAATGTTCTGCAGCAGCTCTCTCAGAAGACTTATATTCAAGAACGTCTTGTATCGCCCTTCTCATATTTTCGTAACTCCAATTTCCTCGATTTCATGTTCTCCCTTTGAATTTAGGCATTTTGACACGCGCTTACTAAAACAAAGAACAAGTAATTGAAGCAAACCTTTTTTATGAATTGTTTATAAGAAATAGGCATTCGAATGGATGGCCGGAGGTACCCGCCAAAGTGGTGGCCGGAGCTACCCGATTCAATTTTAAACAAAATTATGGCTTTAGCACTTAAATAAATATTAATTCTCCCAAACCAAAAATTACACGTAATATATAATGCTTATACTAAATGTTGGCCAGGTAAAAAATATTATTACTTACGTTTTTTCAACGGTGCACTGTTTTCAACTTTGAGCGTAACGTGATCGTGTCTTACCAAAATCAGCGTTAACGTTGTCACGACCGAACACAAAGACGAACTGAGCTCTAGTAGTCGCGCATCTCTGGTAGGACGTGAATGAACACAAAACAACGAAAACATTGCTTGTAAATACAGAGCGAGCATAGATCTAGGACATGGCCGGGGCTACCCACTGGCCGGGGCTACCCCCCTTTCCCCTAACGATATCGAACGATCGAAAGATCGGAAAAAAAATGGAAAAACAGGATTTGTTTTTATTTTTGAAAATATATTGATATAGCTGATGAAATTCAACGGGAATTTTCCGTACGATACGAAGCTAATAATCTTATTTTCGGGCGTGAAGATATTAATAATTTACACGCGATGAATAAAACAATCTTGTCGTTTTGGGCGCGAAGTACGTCGAGTCGAGCGCGAGCGTCGAGTTAGAGTTAATGAGATTATTCCCAACACTTTCACTCACTATGCCCGACGAGACGATACGTGCGCGACAAAGAGGCATTCTCTCTCTCTCTCTCTCTCTCTCTCTCTCTCTCTCTCTTTCTGTCTCGCGCGACACACACGGTACATCACACACGTAACTCGGGTTAAGCCAGAAATGCATTTTGCCTCGATGATTTCTCGTCTCGGCTCTTGCAGTCTAATTAGATCCAGCCCTCCTTCGTCGAGGGAACTCAAGAAGAGAGAGAGAGAGAGAGAGAAAGAGATACACGCGAGGGGATGAACGGCCTCTCGCGACGAGAAGACACGCTCCGACGAAAAACAAGGAAAAAGAAAAAAGTTATATCGCGTATACGAGAAAACGACACCGGAAGTACGAAAGTGTGAAAAGTCGTGAGAGACTCTGAACTTAAAGAAGATTTAATATGGCGTAAAGTCTCGAGGTAGAGCAATGGAGGGAGGGAAGGGGGAAGGAGGACGGGGGGTGAGAGGAGTCGGGATTTTAGTTCGCAGAGAAGAAAGGAAATATTTAAAGCAAATTGATTACGAGGAAGAGAAGAAAAAATCCTCTTCCGACTTTTATGCGAAACGAAAAAGAGTTTCACTCGGGCGATAAAAAAAAACTATCGAAAATAATAAAATAACGCGTAAAAAATACGTAACTAAGACGTCATCTTGCGAGAACTTTTTTATTTAAAATTTTTTTTATTATTATAAACCATAAATTGAGAGATAAAATGAAATGACTTCGGATTTTACGACTCGCCAAGAGATTGGGGAGAGAGAGGGGGCGAGGACAAAGAAATTTAAAAAAGCGTTCTCGTTTCTTCGCGAAAGAACGGGAAAAAAAAACAAAACAAAAAGAAGGAAACAGAAAAAAGTGCGACCAAGGCGAAAATTACTCGTGAGAAATTCTCATCCCCGAGGTTACGCTCTGTGGTGCTCCGTGCTCGTATTATACGCGTGTAGTCTGGATCTCGCGTGATCTACCCAATATCCTGGGAGAGGCGAGGGGAGGAACTTACGATGGCTAAAGCAGCATGAGTCGAGAGACGTTGGCGAGGGGGAGTGGGGAGGGGCGAACAAAAATTTCGGAATATCGCTAATGGTCATGGGAAAGCTGGTTTTGTGGGTAAAATGTGAGTAAGAAGAGGCAAAAAGACAGAAAAAAGAAGAAAAAGAAAAGAGAAAAAAAGAGGTCTATCGGTGCGTCTAGTGCGACGAGAATTGCAGAGATCGCTCATTAGTGTGCAAGTCTCGGCATTGGAACTCGAGAGGTTCGAGAGTGCTGTACACTGTGTATTATACGTATAGAGATATACCTACACGGGTTATACCCTAGAAGTACTTAACGTGTGTACATGCTATCATATATACGTTGATACGTTTGGATAGATAATTATATATATATATATAGATATATATACACGGTAGTAGACTGTGAAGTAGCCGAGTCGAGTGAGTCTCGCACGAGTCCACTCGATCGAGCTCTCGGTCTTGACCACCCACACCTATACCTATTTACCCAGATTATTATACGCTTACACCGTCCTGTTTTCGATCTCTTTACAAATCCACATCCGTTTATCTTCGAGTTTAATTCAATAAATCGATAAAAATGCAAATATAAATAATCAATATGAAATAATGAAATAAATAGTGAATACAAAAAGATCGAATAAATATAAAAACGTAAGATCGATGTCGAATAATAAAATAAGTATTGACAATTAAGATTTCTATCAAATAATAAAATTAATCATCGAAAAATCAAATAAACGTAAAAAAAAGATAATATCGAAATATAAGAGAAGAAAAAATAATAATTAATCGAAAAAAAACTCAATATTTCTAAGTTTTTTTTATGTTTCCTCACATTTTAGAGATTCGTTGCGTGTAACTAAGCTCGATACGAAACGCGACGCCCTCGTTCAAATCCTCGCGTTGAATTTACCTTCGGCTTAGTGTCCCGGTGTTTCGACACATTTTCTCTCGTTTCTTTTTTTCTTTTTTTTTCTCCACGATTTTTCCGCTTCTGGCCACGATCGAGTCCCGAGCGTCCACACGTGTGTACACAAGTCGACGAGACGTAACGAGTCTCTGGCAATATCGTACCGAGGGGAACGAAATACGCTCGTGTTTTTCACCAAGTTTAAACCACCCACGTGACGCGCTGTACGCGAGTTAATAAAGAACAAAAAAAAAACGTTGGTATATAACGAGCTCTCGCTTCTGTACCCGGTTACCCACATAATGTTACAACGTACCTTGGAAATATTCGCATTAAACCGTTAAGGCCCACTTGTGGCCCGAGCACGCTTTACCCCGCGCGCCACCTTGCGGCAATTACACACTCGCGCGGTAATAAAGATGTCCGTGAGCGCACACAGGACGCGAACGTTTTCATTCATTTTTCCGTTTCTCTCGACATGAATCCTGTACGAGATTTAAAAAAAAACCACAAAAAATACAACTTTTTTCACACGTTGAAAGAGAAATTGCGTCATCGTCATTATCGTTATTTATCCACGAGTTTATTTATCTACGCCAACGATATTCGGCTTTTCATTCACAACGATCGTAAGAAAAAAAAGCCCACGCTCTATCTCTCGATATTAGCTCGACGACGCGCGCACGCGCGTGTCCGATAGTTGACGCACGTCCTCGTAGACGCAGACCCGTAATCCACCTTATGTACGTTATAATAACCGTTGATTATTTATTCGGTGCGTAGTACGGCGAGAATACGATCTTGCTACTCTACGGTCTATTAACATATATGTATATATGTGTATGTATGTATGTATGTATATATATGTACGCGTGTGCGTATGTCGTTCTTACGAACCTTTCACCGCCCGACAATCGGCATCGGCGCGATCCAGAAGCTTAATAATTTTGCACGGGGGAGATAGTTACGTGTCATTAACCCACGCGTGTCCGGCCTACAATAAAACAGCTTATACAGCAAAATCAACGAAACGTTTCCTATACCTATAAACGTACGAGTCGTAATATTCCTCCGCCAATGCCCAGTTCAACAATGTTCGATGTATATAATATAAGCAAACGGTATTAAAAATACGTAATTATCGATATAAATGGTGTTATGCAACTACGAAGACGCAGAAAATATCCAGATAGTTGGCGTCGATATAAGAACAACGGTTTTTTCAAAATTGTCCTAGGACGAAAATTGGCCGAGATATTAATTCTCAAAGTTTCAAAATTTGAAACATAACCTCAAAATGCAATCGAACGTACTCGATAAATGCCGAGGTCGCGAGTTCGAATCCCACTCAAGACATTTTTTTTTATTTTTTTATAAATTGTTACTTTTTGTATAAATTATAATCCATAAGAAAATACTTTCGAAAATACTTACTAAACTTCTCGAATTAATATCTCGGCCAATTTTCATCGCAGGACAATTAAAACAAAAACGTCTTGATTGTCCCGATGTCAACTACCAACCGAATATTTTCCCTGTCTTCGTAATTGCCCGACACTCTGTATATATAACGCATGAAGAAACGAGGAACATTGCGGGGCGTTCGCGGTTCTCGTCACCGCGTACGCGGTACGCGCACGCGCTCGACTAGCTTATTGCTAATATGCGCCGGGGACGAAGAGATCGGCGCAGCGGCGAGCAAAATGAAACGTCGACTATTTCCTCCCGGCCACGTGCGTCATGCCGTATATACGCAACGAACGACTTTACGATACAGTACGATTCACTATATAACTCGTACTCGTAGATTCTTAAAGACACACACGCGTATATACAGATATAACACGCGTCTAAGTCTCTCGCACTGGGTCAACGAAGAAAGTGCACCGAGTGCTCCACCGCTGGCAAACCAAGCAGCTAACTGGCCTAAGCTCTGTTTTGCTATATCGCTCGCTTCTCACAGTGCTGTGTGTTTCTTTTTTTCTTCCTTTTTCTTTTTCTCTATTTGTCTTTTTTTTTCTTCGTTTTTTTTTTCATGGCGCACGCTACTCCGATGCCATTTACTCTCTCGTGTGTACGATACCGCTTGGTATTGCATATATATGACATAAGTATAGACAGAACTTGCGGGAGCATTACCCAAGCTCGTTACACACGCTGTTTTCTCACCACGAGAGCGAACAGTCATCTCTCTCTCTCTCTCTTTCCCGATGTGTGTTTGAAAGCGAGAAGGACCTGACGGTTTTCTGTGCTGATTGTGAGTCGTAGCGGAGAGTCGAGATCGAGTAATACTCTGACAGAAAGAAAAAGAGAGAATGGTGAGGGGGGGGGGGGGGGGGGGGGGGGAGGTGGAAGAGAGAGAAGTGTATTTTTTGCCACTGATGGACCCAGCTGTGCGCTACGATCGTCAATTCTCGGATTGCTTGACCTATAGACTCGTATACATATATAAATATGTATATATATGTATATATATATATGTATATATGTGTTAAGTCCGTTGCGCGAATATATATATATATAAATATACGTTAAGAGTTAAGCCGGTAGAGAAGGATCGATAATTGAGATTTATCGCGTGCCCACCGACGTTTAAAGTCGAACATTCTCCGCCTCTTCGGTTCGAACGCGCGAAATATGCTCGCGAGCGAGCCCGAGACGAACGCGGCATGACGTGGTCTCGGGCTCGCCGAGCTGGCCGAATTCCCCCCCGCGCGACCGTGGACGAGGAGTGAATGTTGAATTTTTGCAGCTCGTGAAATCGCGAATCGATGCAACTTGGCTATTTTTCGAATCTTATTGACCTTCACATTTTGACGGTGATTCTTTATCGTAATTATCCTCGAGTGTGCGTAAGTACGAAGAAAGCGTCGATTTTTTATCGATTGATTAATTAATATTTCAATAAAACAAAAAAACAAATTTTTTTTTCAGTAATTAATTGATAATTTTGAAATTTTTGTATTATTTTTATTATTCTCGTCAGCGATGTCTTCTTGCCACGTATTTCACGTGTCTCGTGGACGAAAGGAAGAGCAAAAGTCGGTTCCATAAATCTAGTATCGCGACGTTGCGGCGTTGACAAGAATTTGTACCGGATAGTCTGGGTCGAAGGAGAAAAGACCGAAGAGAGAGAGAGAGAGAGAGAGAGAGAGAGAGAAAGACAAGAAGAGACATACCTATATGATCATATATATATATATACACACACACGTATGTACTATACTATACGCATATAGGAGAGGACGTGCGCGAAGAGTTCGCTGGAGCGAGAAGGGAAAAGCTGCTGCTCTTGCCACTGCGGCAAGAGCAGAGCCCTCCCATTAAAATAAAATCAAGCCAACCTGTCGCCCCGCCTGTTAGATAATAGAATCCGACGTGATTGTTATATACGATCGGGCAGAGATACGATGTCCTCTCCTAGTAATATAATATATAGTCACCTGTGTATATATACAAGAAGAAACAGTGGAGGAGGCGAAGCGAACGAAGAAAATAAAAAATAAAGATAAAAAATAAATTATTAAAAATCTTAAAAACAACAATAAATAAGAAATATAAAGAGATTATAATAAGTAATTATATTAATTGAGTGAAAGAATTCAAACAATAGATTAACAAACTAATTGATAAATTAAAAAACTCTTGAAATTAAAAAGAAAAAAAGAAATTCCGATCGGAGAATTCCCTCGTATCGTGAGTAGATTCTGGACCGACAAAAAAAAGTGAGAGCGGGCGAGAGTCATTAACGTTCGCGAGGAAAAACCGAAAGTGCAAGTTCTCGCTCTTGTGCGTATCGCTGTTATTTTTTTCCCCTTTTCTTTTTTTTTTATTATCTCCAAGAACGAAGACGCGAGGTCTCGTGTTCGTGGCGCCTTCCGAGAGTGAAAGGAAAAGTCTTTCGCTCGTGCTTCGACGGACTCTTCGATCTTTACGCACAAGGACCTCGTGTATACCTATATGTATGTAAGTTTGTCTCGGAATCTCGGGAACTGCCTAAACCGTTGAACGAACCCTGATCACGTTTTTGCGTGTATACACGAGACGAGAGAGTCACCCCCACTCTCCACCCCTCACTGACTAACGTCCGGTGTCTATACGTCTGTGTCTACTACGTTAAAGCGTGCTCGAGATAAGAAATCGTTTTTTTTTTCAATCTCCATCTTTCTCTTTTTTTAGTTCTCCCATTTCCTTCTCTCGTTTTCTCGGGAGCCTCCTCGTCATTCTGGTTTGCCCCCGAAGCAACGGTTGGGTTGGGTTTGAGCCTGAGAAAAAGGGAATTTGTATGCACCCGGCGAATGTTACGACGTCCGAGGACCAGCGAGAGAGAGAGAGTGAGGAAGGAGAAAGAGCGAGTGAGAGAGAAGGAACGAGGAGGAACGAAAGTTTTCCTTATTCCTTTGACGATCCTGTCCGCCCCCCATCTCCTTCTACCATTTCCCGTTCACGTTTCATTCTCATCTCTGTCTTTCTTTCTCTCTCTCTCTCTCTCTCTCTCTCTCTCTGTCGATCGTTTGCACACGTTTGGCCCTACGGCCCTTCCGCGAGACTCGCCAAGTCCGGCTAAACTCTCAAAAATAGAAAGAGAAAGAGAGAGAGAGAGAGAGAGAGAGAAGAGCGACGTATTTACAGGGACTCGACGTGATGCGAATTCAAGAATTATATTTCCGAGGACGTATGAGAAAGACTTCTCCTCGGCACGTTTCCAAAAACTTGCGCTCCTTATCGAATTTTATCACGGGACCCGATGGATAATTGATATCGGACAACGAAAAGGCGATTGCCTTAAGACAAAACAAAAAATCAAACTCAACAAAAATTTTCAATTCGAGGAAAAATTATTTAACCGAGCGCAAGTCTACTTTTTGATCCGATTTTAAATAGAATTTCATTGGAATTAAATGTCTCGTTTTGTTTGTGCAAAATTCGAACGAATCAAAAAAAAAACTCGATGATCAAAAAAATCTCTAAAGTCTGTCGATGGCGTTCGTTCGAAAGAACTTGAAAAAAAAAATGATATAAAAAAAGCAACGAACTCGTCTTTGACGCGTTCATTGAATGCCGCGAGCGGGTGGCAGGGGGTTGCAACGAGTTTGCATGTACGGATCGAGCGTCAGGGAGTAACCAGGGGTGGGGACTCTCCGGGCAAATATACGCGAGGCGAGAACACAATCGAAAGTCGAAAGCGAGTCAGCGGAGCGAACGTTTAACGCGTGTATGGATGGGAAAAAAACGAACAGGGACACGGATAGATCTCCTTTTGATTTTTGTACGGCTGGTATGTGGGCGATGCGAGAGTGAGAGAGAGAGAGAGACAGAGACAGAGCGAGAGAAAAATTCTCATACACAGTCGTGCGTGAAACGAGAGAAGGATAGTCTTGTGTGGATACAGATGGACAGAAGAGATAGAGATATGCACACTTTTAAAGCGATATACATATATATGTATATATATATATGTACGTGTTTAATCCAGCGTGGGACGTCGCACGAGACAGGAGAGCGTATATATTGAGCACACTTCATTGACGACGATCGAAGCCCAAAGCTCAACGAACACACGTGCGACCAAAGTCTTTCGTGTATATGAATGAGAGTTTCGAAATTCTCGCGTCGTTTCAATGACGACAAAATCGATCGACGATAATTACAATCAGAGATCAGCAACGCTCGTCAAACGTTGAAAATTCGAAAATTGGTCCGACGGGACGACATCTTTGTGAGTGGCCAAAGGGTGACCTGTGAATAGTATTGTATTCGCAGGAAGTTTGGCTGCATTAGCGTGGGGAAAAGAATATATATGTATATAAAATCTGGCGGTTCGAATTATCGTAGGAATAATCATTATTTTAGGAATGTGCGATAAATTTCCGATCGAATAGGACTTCTTTGAAATCATTTTTAAGAAAAATAAATTTCCCACCCTCCGGGGCTCATTTTTTGCGGGCCCTTTTGTTTCCAAAAATCGCGATTTTCGAGATTTCGCCACGACCACGATAATTTACCGATCTGGATGTTCCTGGGCTCATTCTTTTCCTCTCCGTGAGCTCTTCAAAAAGTTATTCGTGTGATTTTCTGTCCGACGAACGAGAACGGAGATACAGCATCGCGAAAAGTCGATTTTTCGAGATTACGCGATACCCATTAAAAACGATAATATATATTGAATTTCGGTGAATTCACATCGTTTTTCAAGCTCTAAGGGCCCATGTCGATCGCAAATTTTCCGTACAACAAGAAAATCACGGTTTCGTTTGCCAATTTTCAGGATTTATCGACCTTAAAGGGATAAATCGCTATTTCCGGTTTTTCACGTTTTTCTCCTAGAATTTTTGTGATATCTCGCGTTTGCGAGAATTTCGCGAGATTAAGCACGCGTCGTGGCAACGATTCGATGAACGTGATGGATATCGTCGCAACGTTGATCGCGATATCAAAGGCAACGAGCGTTTTCGTGCCTTTTGTCGAGATTTTACGAGACGAAAAGACGAGGAGAGAGGGCCCGGGGGGGGGGGGGTGGCATGCGTGTCGAAAATTCAACATTTCGCACAATTTTATTTTTTCCTCAATTATTTTCTTCACGAACTAATAAACGAAATGAACGAATTATTTCGCGTAGCCAACGTCAATTAACAATTCTTAATTATTTTTCGTACGTCAATAAAGACACAACGCAAACGCGAACTTTCACACGAGAAATATTTAAACGCGTGCCAAATTACTGTGTTAATTAAACAGAAAAAAAGACACCAACAACGTTGATTCACGAATTCGTATACGTGAAAACAAAATATAAAAAAAACGCGCGCACGAGGACGAGAGTGCGCGCGAGAAGATCGAGTAATTAGGATGTAACCGACGATGCGAGAGACAGGCACGCGTGAGTGTTTATTGGCTCGGATCCAACAAAACGTTGCGAAAACAATGAAAAAAAAAGAATCGCGTTCGCACGAAAGCGAGAGACGAAGAGAGAAAATTGGATCGCGAATTCGTTTCGGTAGAAAGAAAGAGAGAGAGAGGGAGAGAACAAGAGAGAGAAAGAGAGAGAGAGTAAAAGCCTCCTGGCGCCAAGGAAACGCCACGAACGCGAGAGATTTTTTTTTTATTATCTCTCCAACATTTCGCGCTAGTTGCCGTGCGATATAAATCTGACGAAAAACGACTTCGTTAGAGCACCGGGAAAGAAACGAGGGGGGGTGGAGGGGGCGATTAAATTCCTGTATTTTATCACTTCGAATCTTTGACGACGATTTCATTGGAATATAATCGTCGAATTATTTTTTCATCGCGATCGAGAGCGATTAGCCCGACGAAACTTTGAGCAATTGTCGGAACGTCGTTACGAAAAAATGTACGATAACACACGCGGGATTTCCGTACGATCGTTATCAATTTTGTGATATCAGAGACGCGACATTCGTCGTCATCGAGCGTAGAAAGTTCTCGACGAAGGAAAAAACGTTTATTTCATAAAATCGTCAAATTTTTTTGCTAATACGTTTCGAATTCTTTTCGATTTTTTTAAATAATTACAATGACGAATAATGGACCCCCTTAATAACGTGATCTCTTTTTATTAAACATTTTTTATATCTTCTCGAATATTGCCGATAATTACGAAGCTGGAGAAAGGAAAAAAACAAAAGAAAAGAAAAAAATCTTACACAAATCGATCGGACAAAATCGGTAAAATAATCCTATCAATTTCCATACGAGGGGGCATTACCGATCTTCAATTACGCGCAACCCTATCGTTTTGGTCGATTGGGAGGAGGCGGAGGAGGATGCTCCGGGTACCGCTCGCGCGCGCGTGAGAGAGAGAGTAGACGAGATCGGTGTGTGGAATCGAGGCTAATAATCACCGGGTGGATCAAAGGAAGGCGAGAACTCGCAGAATGGAGCGGGCAATTCTCGACCGTACGAGGATCATCTCCTCTGGCAGAAACGAGCAATATGTGCTCGCGAGAGTGAGAGAAGAGAACGAGAGAGAGAGAGAGAGATACGGGACGCAGGATCTCGGAATCCGAAGGTAAGCGGGCACACACGAACGCGGGGGTCGCAATTATGACGCGGGGGAGCGCGTAATTGGAAGGGAGGCAGCAACGAACCACAAGGTGGGGGCGGGGGTTGAAGGAGGGGAGGGAGGAAGAGATAGGGCGATATGGCGAGAAGGCGATAGGGAGCACCGAGTTATCACCGCATTAGCCTAACGATCGCGCTAACCGGTAATCACGTGATCTACGATCATCGACTGTACGCAAAGTCGACATATAGGTACATATATATGTATATATAAATATATATCGATATCTACGTCTATATATAGACCGCAGGATGCTAAATATAGAGATATGTAGCCAAAGAGTTGTAAAATCGTGATCGACCACGTGGCTCGTACATCTCTTTTCGACATCTCGAGAAAGCATCGGTGCGGTCTTTTCCCTCTCGTTTTTCTCCATCTTCTTTGAAATATTTTCTTTCCTTCCACACTTTTGTTTCTCTTCTCTCGTTCTAAAAATAGCCCGAAACATACGCGTACGCTTCGTTATATCTGATAGAGACGGTAAAGTACGAAAATTTCACCCTCGATAAACGTATCTCGTACACGTATAGAAAATAAACGCGTGTTATTCGCGTATTGGAAAATCTCGAGAGAAAAAAATTAACAAAAAAATTATATTCATCCCCTCGAGGATTATAATTCGCGTAAAATTACCGGTAAAGAGTGGGAGGGGGGGGGGGGAGGATCGCGAACGGCCTGGGATTGATACGAGCACGAGCGGATTTTATTGCGTCGTACTTTGTGAACGCGTTCTTTGTATACGCGCGCTCGCAACGTTTATCGAGAATTTGCGCTTGTACGAGTGATTATTATAAATACCGTGATATAATCCGGGGAATAATCGCGCGAGAGAATCGCACGTTGGAAAACGCGCGTGCCTCTCATCGTTATACGACTATGTATCGTATCATACATTTATATACATTTATATATATATATATATATATATATATATATATATATATATATATATATATATATATATTCATGTACTGTAGATGTAGCAAATCTCT
>OZ024923.1:35216552-35261119 GCA_964017225.1 Netelia inedita
ATATATATAAACGTATAGACTTTAACTGCAACGATACTCGCTACTATTTCTCCTCCGCGTAAAGGGATGAGGCTTCAGTCACAGACCTTACGCACACAACCTGCGCGCATGCGCATTAAATCTCATGTGTACAAACGCCCGACGGTGGTGGTGGTGGTGGTGGTGGTGTGCGCGATGCGGTGCGGCGAACGCCCCGGCGTTACTACTGCCAACAGTATAGTAAAAGTTCTCCAGGAAGCCAGGCAAACGTAAGTCGAGTATACCGGAGCAAAGAGAGCCCCGAGTGTGCACTCGTTGCTAACGGTAATTCCTTTAGACCTGTACCGCAACTCTCCCCTCGACTGGCTGGGTTGTGCGAGCTGCTGGCGCTGACTCTTATGTACCGAGGGAGAAAGAGAGAGAGAGAGAGAGAGAGAGAGAGAGAGAGAGAGAGAGAGAGAGAGAGAGAGAGCGAGGTAGAGAAGGAGAGTTGGAAAAGAAGAGAAAGAACGGAATAAGGTACATATAGAGGCAAGAGAGGCAAAGCAAGCCGGGAGATGAGAGACCCGCGCGTCCATCAGTTCTCGCGGAGACCGCGTTCCATCCGTCCATCTGCAACATCTACGACGTACTATATATATATATATATATATATACCTACATATATAATATATATATAGAGATAGTAGGATGTGGTAATAGTAGCAGTAATGCCAAGAGGATGCGGGAAGAAACGCAAATCTTCCTCTACGAGTTCCAAGCCGATGATAAGAAAATCGCGACGATTAAAAAAAAAATATAATAATAATAATAATAAAATGAAAAAAAGAAAACTATTTCACTTCCAGCCTCGAGGATTCACGATAAGAGATGAGTGATAAAATAATTTTTCGCGCTTCCCGTCGTTACGATAAGAAGCGACGATAATAGCATTAACAATTTTGTTTCTTTTTCTTGACGGCAGGTATACGATAAGAACGTGAGAAAATTCTTGAATTTCGGCAATTTCGATAAGAGCCCGAGAGGATAGAGATTATTTTGAAAATTACGCACGGAGATTGCGAGAAGAGAATGCGAACGACGATAAGAAAATTTCTAAAGCGAGAGTCAGGGAGAAATAATTCTTTTTTTTTTGCTTAATATATAATCACGAAAAATTTCAATCGACGCGTTGATTAGAAATTTTATCGGTTTCTTATCAGAAGAACGAAGATTATAGGGAATTAGACGCGCGGATATCGTTACTACCGTTTCGATCGTTACGACGATCTTCGTTGGCGTCGATGATCTCGTATGAAAAAAAGTCGCGAGACGCTAATGTCGTCTTATCGATCGTATCGATTATTGCGATCATCGATCTATCGAGCGATCGTACATAAAAATTCTTCGATATTATCTCGAAACCGGATATGTCCATGACGAGACACGATGGGCCGTCCGCGTCGAAAAGTAAACGTGACAATAATAGAAAAAAAAATCGATAAATCGAAGTCATCCAATCGTCGTAACGTTTCTCAATTCGGATCGATTTATCATCGTTCCCACGTTGCTCGAACGCTTCAACGTTCATCGTTGCATCACGAAGATCGAACTATCGAAACGCGACGTTTGATTCACGAGATGAATAATAATAACCCGCCTGTATTGCGTTTCGATAATCGATTGTATATTTTAATATCGATTATCGTATCGATTATTATCGATCGACGTTACCTTCTTGGCTCTTACGAAGAAAAAAGAAAGGAAAGAAAGGAAAGAAAGAAAAATTACTTTCATTCTCTACCTAATTTATCTCGCGAGAGGATCGATCGAGCTCGAGTACAAAAAGATTCGAATTAAAATGAATTATTTTCATCTCACCGCGGGTTCGACCTTATTTCTCGATAATTTAGCCGCAACCTCTTAATCGAAAGCCCCCGAGACACGCGAGAAGCTTTCCCACGTCATTATCGTTATCAATTATTGCCAATCCCGTCGGAAGTCTATACGCAATTTTAAATACGAATTAAATCTCGAACGTATGTCGATTCGTTATTTTTTCTCTCCTTACTTTCCTTTCTCTCCTTTTCTATCAATAATTCCGATTTCACCGAGCATTTTCTTTCTCATTAACGTTATCGTACGCTCGTATCCATGTAAGGCGCGTTCATAACGCCGACTGTACTTACGATAATTGTTTATCCGACTATCGCACTGCCGCGTTTTTCAACTCGGCGTAGATGCGTAAAGTGCGTCGAAACGCCAGGTAGGTACGCGTCTTACGGACCGCGGAGCGTATCACTCGAACGCGCATCGAGAGATATCCTCCCGCCTTGATGAGAGACAGTGAGTGAGAGAAACACAGAGAGGAAGCGAGAGAGAGAGAGAGGGAGATAGTCTTTCTCTCTCTCTCTCTCTCTCTCTCTCTCATGCCGCGTATTATTTCGCTCCGTCTCGCGTTTCGCGATCTCTCGCGGTATGCGTTCTCGAAACGAGGAAAGAGCGGGCAGGATGTGTCGGGCGTGCCGGGAGGAAAAGTAACAGTTACGAGTCCTCGTGCACTCCCAACCATATATATACACATATATATGTTTAGCCGCCCACGTTGAGCACCCGCCCCAGTATTATCGAGTCGATTCCTACTCGCGATTGTCGCATTCGACAATATTTATACTATAACTATATTTTTTCCTAGCTATGCGACGTACACGATACCCTATATGGTTCGATAATATCGCCTCTCTCCCTCTCTCTCGCTCTCTTTCACTCAATTTAATTTAATCTAAATTTAATTTAATTGGTGCCAATTCTGAACGTATGTATCATTCTTCCCTATTCTTTTGTAAGCATTATTTAAACATTATGTACTTCTTATTCTTATTTCTAATTATATTTTCTTTTTATTCTTATCCTGCGTTATATTCTAAAATTGTGAAGATGCGATAATTGGAAAGCATTGTAAAATTATAATTTGCCCCAAAGGAATCTAGGGCATAAAAATAAATTAAATCAAATCACAATCAGATAATCTTTCTCTTTCTTTAATGCTCGCGCCATCGATCCCTTTCCTCAATATTTATCAACAATCCCCAAAATATATACCAACTTACAATAATAATTGTTTTACGAGGAAGTGTTAAAACGCGAAACCATCGGGTCCTCGAGCTGAAATTCAAGCCCCGACGGTGGGAATATCGTCTTGTAGCGAAATAAATACTTGAACCTGTACACGATTATATTTATTTACACGATGGAATGAAGAATGGAACGACGATGATAATAATAATAATGAAAATAATTGACCGAATGCGTATATCGCCTGGGGCGAACTTGACCGCTTGGGGATCGTTCACCGTCTTCTCATCCTTCTCTCTCTCTCTCTCTCTCTCCCTCTCTCCCGCATATTTACATACATATACCGTGAGCGATATATATATCTATATATATCGCTCACGGTTCTCCACGCTTCCCGAGTCGCCCGCGATTCCGCATAGTTGCACGAGTAATTATGACGCGTCGCATTACCGCTTCTTGCCCCGCTCGCTAGCCTTGCTCGACGGGCTCCATCTCGCGATAGAACCAATGCTCCCCCACTCCCCCCCCCCCCCACTCCTCATCATCCTGCACCTCCTTACCCTTCCCTCACTGTCAGGTCCTAGATCAGCTACGCTCCGGATGCTCCACTGGTTTTCCTATCCGTACCATACATATACATATATATTGTGTATATATAGTAGCGAGTAAGTACCGTGCGTTGGCTCGTGTCCTCGTCCTCGCTCTCAAAGTCAATGTCCGATCAGATTTTCTTCTCGATGTATATAGATATATATAGATAAATATATTGATATATTTATATATGTATATATATATATATGATGTAAAATGAGTAATATATATCGTAATGTATATATATATGTATATATAGGAGAGATCGAAAGAATTCGATATTACGTTATTATTTGCCGATTGCATGAATTGTAACCTCGATATCCGACTATTTTGTTGTGCCGGTATACACGTAATATTATATATATATATATATATATATGAATATGTTTATGTGTATGTGAATGTAGTGTTATATATATGTATATATATATGACGCGACCGGATCTCGATACGGAGTCGTGTCTCAGGGACGTGCTCGTCGCATAACGCTGCACTTGGCGAGATCGTAATTTCCAGCAATCGGAAGTCGTCACAAGCGGAGCGTCGCTATCACTAGTTTCATACGGTGCTACGAGAGAGAGAGAGAGAGAGAGAGAGAGAGGTCTAATGGAACTCGCGGCGCGTATACGACTCTACAGAATTCGCTACAATATACATATATATATAAAAATATGAATATGTAGGAGTTCTATAAAGTTTACTACGGGAGGGACGCCTTTCGATTGATCGGCCATAGACGTTACCTCGAGAATGGCAAACGGAAACCGGAAGCGAGCGTTTCGCGATCGCTGTACCGACTCGTCTCTTCTGTCCATGATTTTCCCATCAATCATACAACGTGTCCTTTTTTTTCCTCGTCACATAAATAATAATAGGGACATACGATTATTGTTCTCGTAACGTCGCGTTAAAATATAGCGTTTGGGCCTCGTGTCAGCCTCGAATATTATCGCGTTGGCCAAGAAGTCATTGCGTTTTTTACCACATCGTGGCTTATGGAGATAGGGGGGAAAAAACGCAATTACTTATTGGCCAGAAACCGATACAACATCCGTTACATTGTAAACGTATTTCGCGTAGGTGGGATGCTTTTATCAATCACACTTTGAGCGAGTTATTTATCGCCTCTCATCGCGCTCGTGAATTGAAACAATTCGACGAAGCGAGTGCGGTACGAAAAAAAAGAAAGAAAAAAAAAACACACGATATACATTACTCTCGGGACGTTTTTTTTATCGAGGGTACATCGCGTGGATCATTATTGCCCCCGGACGTGCGCGTCCGTGTCAACTTCCGGTAGATATTCTATTTATTTATTTTTAGCGATAGTTTGTCATCGGGAATCACATTTTTTCTTCTTCTTTTTTTCTAGTCGAAGTTCTAAATCATCGAGGACGAAATTCGTCGAATTTAGACGTTGGAATGAAAGAAAATATGTGACGATGGGTCGATAAGAAAGAGGGAGAAAGATCTCATTGGTGCGAGAGGGCGCGTATCTCGTTACGATATTAATGTCGTTATTGTCGTGAAAGAGGGAGAATTGCCAAGATACGAGGGTGAGGAGGGTTGAGAGGAGGGTAAAGTATAATATCGCGTCCATCGTCACTTCCGGTATGGGATAAACGAATCTAGAGTATATTGAGGACCACCGCACATTCTATATGACACATGTGTATATATACCTATAGATGGTTCAGCTGCGCGGAAGTCGACGCTTCTCTCTCTCTCTCTCTCTCTCTCTCTCGCTCGCTCGCTCGCTCTCTCGGTCCCGTCTCGTATACCAGTTTTATTACGTCATCGGTTTGCCGACGTTGACGCTCAGGCCCTTCTCATCTGCCTTATGCTCCTCCCCCACCCCTCTTCACTCACTCGTTCTCTCTCGCGCACTTGCATGCAATCCCCTCTTCTCCCTTTTCCTCGTACATATATAGACTCGTTTCGCGCGACTTTTTTGCGCCCACCCACGCGGCAAGACCCCACACGGTAATAAATTTGCTTCGGCTCTCTTTCTCTCTCTCTCTCTCTCTCTCTCTCTCTCTCTCTCTCTCTCTCTCTCTGTCTCTCTCTCTCTTATTGTTCATCATGCAATTGCATAAAATCGAGACAAATGGAAAAAAATACTGAAAAAAATATTAAATATTTTACATTCGGGTGAATTTTACTCGTTTCTAAAGCTCTAAGGGCTTACGTCGTGCGGAAATGTTTCGCTGATCACGATCAAATGAGTCGATCTTCTGTTCGCATGAAAATTTGTTAATTAATTTCGAACTATCGAAGGAATTATCATGATTTTTGTAATTTACGAGAAATTTCCGATGTAAGTAAATCCTTGTAAAATGATTTTTGTAAACGGAATAATGCTAGTGGGAACGTACCTACGGTTTGAGATGTTTACCGATGTGAAAGATTTTACGGTCTCCTGGTGTGTTAGCAAGGACGATCGCGAATCCTTCGTGGATTTCTCACAGTGGATTACGGCACAGCCGTACATCGATCTTTTACTTCCTGTACCACACACACACACACACACACACACACACACACACACACACACACACACACCCACACACACACACACACACACCCACACACACACACACACACACACACACACACACACACACACACACACACACACACACACACACAGACTCACATATACGTAACGGCAGGGTTCGCGTACTCGACTATCTCGCGGAGATTCTGTCAATTCCGGTGGTGAGCCGGTGAGTGGTCAGTAAGGTCGCGAGGCTCTGTGCGACTAACGAGGCGCGAAGGTGAACTCAGAAATATATATATATATATGTGTATTTGCAACGATATTGTTCTATAGATGGAAGCACGGATTCGCTGTTTCACGATTCTTCCATGCTGTAAATCAAACTAGTGGCGGTTTTTTTTTTTTTCAAAATGAAAAATAATTTCAACTACGTTTTTCGACTTCGTTTTTTAATTTTTTTATTAAACGTTAGGAAAAGATTTTGCGGCAAAGGCGAGATAATCGTACAAAGAAACGAGAACGAAAGAGAAAAGTTATGGAAAAGAGAGATGTAGGAAGATGGCGGTGAGGAATAACGAGAGAGAGCGAGAGAGAGAGAGAAGCGGCGAGTGAAAAGAGAGTAAAAGAGAAGACGAAAGTGGTCGGTGAACGAAAACGCGATGAAGATACGAGGGAGCTACGGGTAAGGGTACACAGCGAAAATTGCGTTCAAGAGCACGAGAGAGAGGGGGTGGGGGGGGGTGGTGTAGAGAGAGGGCGAGGGTAATATATACCGAGCGTCCGAGACTTTCGGAGGAGGGCCAACAACCACTTTCGCGAGACAGCGGCGAGAGAGCAAAAGGAAAAGAGGGCGAACAGAGAGAGAGAGCGAAGAAGAGAGAGAGAATGACAAAAAAAAGAAAGAAAAAAGAAAGAGGATCGAACGGACAACGCGAGCGACGCGAGAAGGGGGTAAAAAAGGGAAAAGAGAGAGTGCGCGCGCACTCGTTTTTTCGGGAGGTCAAGAGCAAGGCAGAAGGGACTTGCTGAAAAAGACGAATAAGGTGAAGAGTAAGGAATAAAAAACGAAGAAGAAGAAGAAGAAGAAGAGGAGGAGGAAGAAGAAGAAGATGAAGAAGTGTAAGTTAAAGAGATAAGAGAAACGAACGAACAAGAGAAAGTTGAAGAAAAAGAAGAATAGAGAGCAGATCTTCGAAGAAATAAATCTTCCAATACTGGATTGAAAAAAAATAACAACGTGATATTGCTTATACGTCCGAACGAAAACGCGAAACCAGAAAAGACGAGATCGAGAAGACCGCGATAAGAACGATCCAAAAAAAAAAGACAGAAATAAACATAAATCGAGAAACGAATTCAATTGGACCAAAAGCAGCTGACACGAATCGTCTCCTCTCTCTCTCTCTCTCTCTCATGTTCTCGAGAGAATTGATTGCGCGTCCACTTACCGTATTTTCTTCAACTTTGTTCTTCCTTTCTCAGTGTTTATTTTTTATTTTTTTCATTTTTTATTTTTTATTCTCGTTCCACTCTCGCGTTCAATCTCTTCGTACTCCGTCCGGCCCGAAAGAGAGACAAAATCGCGAAAGACGGGCACGTCGCTTTTCAATCAAGGGTAAGAAGGGTGAGCGCGGGGAGGGTGAGACGAGGTCGAGAGGGTTGAGGTTGCGTGCGACGAAGAAAGGAACCACATCGCGAAGTTCTCTTCTCGACGACTCTCTGCGACAGTTTTATTGTTTTTTCGTTTTTCTTTTTTCCTTTTCGTACCTTCGCGAGAAATTCCTCTCTACCTCGGACTTCTTCACTTGACCTCGCGTCAAGTTTTGCAAACGCGTTACAAAATGAAGTATCCAGTGGTTGGGTCCTTGGCTCAAACTTCTTTTTACGTAGGTACATACAAATTTATCTACGTCTTTCTCTCTCTCTCAATTATATTTATATATATATATATATATATATGCAAGTAAACATACATCTTGCTTCACTGATGCTTCAAAGATACGTTTTGGACGAAATAGACGTACGAAGCTTGCCGCGTTATTCTCGTCTTATCTCTCTTCGTCGGCGATCATGAACAGTGGGAGGTTAATAGGTAAAATAATATATCACACTTGTTCTCGTTTGTGTGTGTGTGTGTGTGTCTCTCTCTCTCCATATATAAATATGTGTATGTGTGTGTGTGTGTGACGACTAAAAGTTCACACAATGGAGCTAAAATATCACGAGGATCGTTAGAAATTATTATCGCGTCTATTTTAACAAGTTCTTACCCACTTGCCCGCCCCGAGCGCTGTACGACGAACCGACAAAATGATTACGCGCCTACTGAGATTATGGTCCATGCGCATAGTAAAGAGGAGGAGAGGGAAGGGGACGGCTTGATAAGATCGACGATTCTCGTACGATGAACCGCATCGTTGAATCTAACGATAGCTCGTGACTCGTACCGTCGAACGGGGTTACTTTCAACAAGTTTTGGCAGTTTTTTGTAAATAATGTTTTTTTTTTCAACATCACAAGTTCCAATTTTTTTTTTGCTCCATCGTATTTTTTGGAGCTTTGAAAATTGTCAAATTTACTCGTATAACGTCAATGTCAAGCCCGTGTTACGGAAGTGTTCTCAAACGTACCGGCGCCATTACGAAACGGTGTAACGAAATATATGACGAAACCCGGTGATTCGCTCTTATTAAAGATTTATGATTCAATAAAATTTGCGTTAGAGACGAAATGAAATCTTGTATGGAAGGTAAGTTCGCGAGTTTCATATTAAATCTTGTTTCATTACGATCGATATTATCGAGGCATTACGATAATATATTTTCGCTCGAATTTAATTTTTTGTTATACTTTTTGTTGCGTTTTTTTACCGTAAATTGTTATTAATAAAACGTGATTTCTGGTGATAAGACGAGAAATTAATTTATTCTTATCATTATTATTATTATTACTTGCTTCTATTTGTCATTATAATTTTCATTATTTTCATTACCTGCTGAAAATTCAACTTTTATTCGAATGAAAAATCGTACAACAATAATAATAACATTAATAATAATAATAATAATAATAATAAATGATTATTAACATATCGTCGAGATTCCTGATGATACGAGAAATGAATTTATTATTATTATTATTATTATTATTATTACTTATTATTAGTACTCTCATAGATGATGTACTGTCAATATCTTTATGCAGATTGCGTTGTTTATTGCTATATAAGCACGAGCGCTATACATTTAACATATCTCGAGTCACGATATATACTTTGGCGCAAAACCCGGGGGTACGTATATGTATATTACTCTTAACCCGTCACGAAACTAGGTTTACGATCGAAACGCGAATTGCACTTCGTCCGCCTCCTCCCTGTTTCTCTCTCTCTCTCTCTCTCTCTCTCTCTCTCTCTATGCCTCTTTCTTCTCTTCATCGGTTCTCTTGTAGACGAACTCACGCCATCCTCTCTAACGTCCACTATATGCAATTCCCTCCCTCCCTCTCTCACTCTCTCTCACTCTTTCTGTGCGAAGAGGGAGACATGTAAAACTTCCGAACACGTGACCAGATTGCGAGCGAGAGAAACGAGAAGAGCGGAGATTTACCGAGGGGGCTGGGACGCGCCACGGTCTACGGTCTCCGGTGCTGTTCCGTAAGGTGAACGAGAGAGTGAGACAGACAGAGGGAGAGAAAAGCCAGCGCGCGGTAGTTCAACGAGAAAGAGAGAGAGAGAGAGAGAGAGAGAGAGAGAGAGAGAGAGAGAGAGAGAGAGATGCTGCGCCGCGGCATGGTGGAAGCTTCGCGCACGCGGTCGAGAAGAAAGAAATATTATGGCTCGAAAAACGCGTCTGCCTGCCCACCAGGCGAGGCGATAAACGAGCTATCGAAGCTCGTGCGAAGAGAGAGAGAGAGAGAGAGAGAGAGAGAGAGAGGTGGATGTACACGAGGGGTTTTATTTCTCTCCTTGTCGCTCTCTGTCTCACCGAAACCGCCACCGTGTGGTCGCGAACGAAACCAACAACGAAAAGAGAGACAACCCTAGAGAGAGGGAGAGAGAGAAAGCGTTCTCTCTCCCGCCGTTGCTTCTTTTCCGTTTCGTTCGTCGTAACGAGCTTTCCCTGTTTTGCATCCCGGGCACCCGCAAAAACCGATAAGGAAGATAGAACGAAGAAATACTAAAAAGAAAAAAAAAGCACCGACACACAACACAGAGAGACACGGAAAAATATCACGAGAAAAGAATCGTCGAATTTATCAGAAATATTATAGCCCTCGTAGTTTCAAACATATTCGTGACATAAATATCCTCGATAATAAAAAAAAAAAGAGAGAATCGAGATAAAGAAAAATAGCAATTTTGAAAAATCAATTTTCTCAACAAAAAAAAAAATTCAGAATCCAAAATGGTAAAATAAATATACAATTTTATCGAAAAATATATTGAATTATTTCAACAAAACAAAAAATCATCAACGACTTTAAAATATCGAACAATTTATAAAACATATTTCCAAAATTATAATCGACCATGTAAAAATAAAATTTCGCATTTTTCTAACGTGTTTTTTTTTCTTCAAATATTCGGGTCGACCCTTCAGTCAACGACCCCGAGACGCCAGGAACATTGCCCTATTCACAGAAATTGCGTTCTTTCTCTCGAATATACGCGGTCGAAGAGAGCCAATGTCCGCGATGCTGAGGACCGAAAGAGGAAGAACAGTAAAGATATATATATTTATATATTTATATGGAGGAAACGAAGCGAGACACACACCGGCTTCTCGTTTTGATCTTGTTCCACGCATAAAGGACAGAGAGAGAGGGGGGGGGGAGAGAGAGAGAGAGAGAGAGAGAGAGAGAGAGAGAGAGAGAGAGAGAGAGAGAGAGAGAGAGAGAGAGAGAGAGAGAGAGAGAGAGAGAGAGGCAATGCTCGGTGTACTTGGCCTCTCTGTACTCGGTGCGCTGGACCCTCAGAGGGCCGGCGGGGGGTTGGGGAGAGGGGTAAGCTCGCCATTCGGGATTCGAGTGATTTATTCAGGGTTATTGTCCCCCGGCTCTCGGGGTTTTTGTCCCCCGCGTGTGTATATGTGTGCGCACGCGCGCAAAGACTTTTCGACCATTCGGTAAGAGCAAACAGCGATATACCCGGGTGCAACAAACGCGGGTGCAGGATAAAGAGAGACTACCTTTTTGGCAAAAGCGATGACGATCGAGGACAGACGGAGGGAGAGGGAAAGAGAGAGAGAGGAACGTTTCGATCGATATATCGATTGGTATCGAAGGTAAGAAAACTTCACGAAACTTCGATACCATGTTCGGTCCAATTTATTTTATCTCGTGACAACCCGGATCTTAACGAAAATGGCGATCTCGACGAGGCGTTCGGAGATCCGCGAAATAAATGAAAAGAAAAGAAATAACGATTTAAAGAGAATTTTTTATATCGCGACGAAATAATTTCTTTGCAAAACATTCGATATAAATTTACGATCGATAAATAACGTTAATTACATATTTTACGAAAATTTCGTTTAATTCGTACACAATTCGTCGAGGTGCCACCTCGTACGAACTCGAAATCTCGGATCGTTTATTACTCCCTATTATTATTATTTTTTTTTTATTCTTTTTACCGCAAAGTTTATTTTTCATCCAAAGCGTATTCAGTCCTACGCGCATATCGGTCGACAATGGTGTTTATAGGCCGAAAGCCGACGAGGCATAAATGGCGTAGGGTGAGATCGACACGTGGGAGAGAGAGAGACAGAAAGAGGGTTTATCCAAAGGGCGCATCGTCCGATAACATAAATTCCCCCAACCACCCCCGTTGAAACGTGCGACGACCCCGCGAATCGGTGGACCGTGCCAAAAGGAAGAAATCGGATCGATTCGAGCACTTGGCTATTATAATTCTCTTTCCCTACATCTACATCCCCACAAACAGAAACGCAAGAAACATTTTGTTTTACCGATCGACTTTTCGTTGTCTTTTTTATTTTTGTTTTAAAAGAAATTTCCTATAACGTATGCGCGTGTAAGTATAGGTACCGGGGCCGCGCGTTAACGTACATCTCTCGTCGGTATAAATATATATCAAGGCTACGGGGATACGGAGTATATATAACCCCGAGGCCGTGATTTTCTGCGATCTTTCGCTAGGTCATCCGGGCTGATTAAGTTGCATTGCGGGGCCCCGGCACCGTTGCGTGTGCGCCCGGCCATATTTACGATATACCGCATGGATTGATGCTAATGATGATATGCACCGTGAACGCGCGTGTACCCCGTGTGTATCCGCACTGCACGCGCGTATCTATACATTAGGCGCATTCTACTTGCTTTATATATATATATATATATATATATATGTGTGTGTGTGTGTGTGTGTAGCATATGCGTAGAGAGGCATCCCTTGCATCACGCTATGCGAATATCGGGGAGAGTAAAGCACCGTTAGCGTCAAACTATACAATAATCAACTGAATATTACGTGTGTATATAAATATATATATATATATATGCATAAATAATGCTTAATGCATATAGATATGCATTAAGCATTAATTAAACCACTGACGTATAAAATGTACGTACCGATATATATATATATATATATATATATATATATATATATATATACAGAGAGCGAGAGCGAGAAAGGGAGAAAGGGAGAGGGAGAGAGATATTGGTTTTATACGATAGTGGTTTAATTAATGTTTCGCGGTGTATTAAATCGTAATTTAATCACCATAGCGTTGTTTACAATCTTTCGATAGCTAAGAAATATATATCTTATCCATACGCTACGACGGGCGATAAATGTCGTTCGATTTACGATCGAGAAATTAAATGGAGAGAAAATGTTTATTTTTTTTTTGTTGATATTTTGTTCTTTCTTTCGTGGCTGTTTATTATTTATTTCGTATACTTTTATTTCGAGAAATATTTTTTTTTCATCCGTTATTTATTATCGATAACGAGAATCGTGATGAATTGAACGATCGCTCGATATTTTCGCGACTTTCTGCGTTGATTTTTTCATACGGATAATTGTTGATAATTCTTGCGTATTGTACTATGGCATCGTTTGCCGTGTGGTGATTAGCGCTCTTGATCGTATGTATGTGTAGTTAGTTAAGTCTCTCGTGCACGTCCAGTCGTCACGAGAATGGACGAACGTGCGCGCGAGGCTTCGAAAATCGATCCAAGCTGCATTACTTTTTGTTGTGGCTCGGGCTGATATCGTCGACGGACGAGTCGAGGCACGAGCCTCTTTAACATTCGCTCATCGATTCGACAACCTTAAGAATTAATGATAAAAAGAAAAAAGAAGAAAAAAAAAACAGAAAATTTTACCAATTCGTCATTTTTTCCAAAAGTAATTCATCGTCGAACAAAAGTCCATTAAAGCGCGAGAGATCGCGAGGAGAAAAAGTTGTATAACTATGTACACACGGAGCGCGGGGGTTGAGAAGAGTGAGAGAGAGGGGGGGTGGGGGGTGGGAATGAACATATAACACGCGCAGTACGGGATAAATTCCCGGGGAACCGGTGCCTGGAACGGCGAGCGGCGTCGGCGCCTATTGATTTTGGGCAAAGCGCGGAGTGAGTCGAGAGAACACCGGAGGCACCATCGCACAAAATCCCACCCCTTGGTATATAGCGACGAGGGAGGGATGAATGTGGACGAGCAAAAGAGAGAGAGAGAACGAAGGAGAGAGGAAGAGAGAGAGAGAGATTGACCGAGGGTGTTGAGAGGGGGTTGAGAACCCCTTCTCCACGCTTGGGATTGTTTGCACCCGCCGTGGGCGAGGACGCGTACACGATACACTTCTCTCTATACCAGAGATGCTACCATTGCCAGCCTCTCTCTCTATATATATATACATGCTACATTCGCATATAAATGTATACAATTATACACGTACATAGATATACAAAATAATACCTGTGGACGATATATACATATATGTAAATCTTCACATGTCCAGGATTGTAGATTTTTTAACGCAGACCTATACGCGTGAATTAACCGTTGTATTTACAGGAACGAAACATCCCCTCTCGGCGACGAATACATTGAGCAATGTATTCAAAGATTTACATCGAAATCGTACGATTTTCGAAAATTCGAGGATGATTTATTAATTTTTGGATTTTTTGGATTTTTATTATTCAGTCTTTTAAGTTTGAGAGTCACTTTATAGCACGTATATATAAAACAGTACGATTGTTTGTTGGGACAACTATGGGCGTCTCGTCGTGTTGAACCTTTACGTTCTCGAGTTTATATATATATATATGTGTGTGTGTGTGTGCGTGTGTGTGTGTTGAAAAGAGGAGAAGCACTTATGCGAATGGTCGCGTTGCTCCGTGCAAAATTTACCTACCAACCCTTTCGAATAAAACACTCTTGGGGATACACGAGCCTTCAACCCCCTGCTGCTAGTGCTTCAAATATATATACATATATAATGCGCCCTGGTACTAGTCTCTATTTCAAAATGAACGAATTCTCCATGTTTATATACATATATGTATATAGCCTGGATAACAAGAAGAAGAAGAAGAAGAAGAAGAAGAGAGAGAGTGAAGAAAGGAATAAAGAGACGTCGACGAACGTGAAAGCTCGTTTCGCAAATTAGAAACCCAGCGCGTTACGTTACTCACGTGTGATAGACTCGTGTTTGTTATTTCACCTTCGCTATGGCTTTAGTGCGCGCGGAACTGCTGGGAAGATTGTTTTTTTTTCTTATTATTTTTCTTCTTTTTTTTTTTATAGTAAGCCTTGGTCTCTCTATTCCCCCGACGTACACGTTCCGCGTGGGCTAGGCGAGCGATAGTCGCACCGTTCTAAAATCATAACTACCCGAGTTCTATCTATACGTTGATGTATGCATGTGCGTGTGTGTGTGTGTGTGTATGTGTTCTTGAATAATAATCATTATATCTTGATTGTAATATATACGACTGTGTGCCATTGATATAAATAGATATGGATATGAAAAGAGAGCAATGCTCGAGACGAGATCGGACGATGACACAGACTCTCCATTTCAAGCCTCGATACTACTGACAAATCTATGTACGGGGCGTTCTTTGTAGATTCGACCAATTTTTTTTTTTTCGACATCAACTCCAATTCGTTTCATACTTTACGCTCTATACCAATGCCAATCGAGAAAGCTCCTTATGAATATTCTAATTTTTTTTTCGAATATTAGGTACTAATAAAAATTTAGCTTCTCAATATTTTGTTCATTTTAGATAAAATTTGATAATTTCCTCGTCCCTGATTTTATGGGGGGCAAATTATAAAATTAATCAAATTAATCAAATGAATAAAATAAAGAAATTTATTAATAAAGTATTTTCCATGAATAAAAATATTATCAGAAATTTATTTCGTGTTTGCAACTCGACCTGTACAGTTATCGCTCGCGGTACCAGCCCTACTAACAAGCGTCCTTATCACGAATTTATCTCCCATTGTGATCACAAGATTATCCGTTACACCTGTTTTTCTTTCAACGAGTCTCGTTCGCGGAATGTTTTTTTTAAGGTCGATAATGTACGTCGACCATAGGAACGTCAAGGTGATGGTGGTGGCCAAGCATTTATTATCAAGATACACGGATACGTATACGTTTTGTTAATGCCCGCTATTATCACGAGACAATGCTAATAATACACCTAACTCTCGATTTTTTTGTATCAAACGTGGCGTCCTATTTCGCCTGGCAATCTACGTGATTGTTTTTCTCACCCCCCCCCCCTTTCTCCTCTTCACAATCTACCCTCTATATCTCTCCCGAAGTAACCAAATATTATCTTAGGACGGGTAATAAAAGACACGTAGCATATCGACTTTATTACGTGGCAAAATATTGCCATTGATTTTTCTTATTTTTCTTTTTGCAGTCTACTTTTTTTATCTGTTTTTTTTTATCAGATCGAACCACGCTCGAGGGCAATTACTTACACGAAACTTTCCCTTATCTCTTATCGAGACAGAAAAATTCCACTCGACCTACATTGGTCGAGGAATGAAAAAAAAAAAAAAAAAAAAAAAAAAAAAGAAAAAAATTATTCGTCGCGGTTTCGACGTCAATTTTGCGATATTGGAATTTCGCTAAGATTCGCTTCGGCGTTGCGCCGGTGGCGACTCGATTACATGTACGTATATATATGTATATAAACTCTCTCGCTCTCTCTCTCTCTCTCTTTCTCTGTCTGCACTGGCTTCGAAGACGACGAGAGGGCATACAATGCCGGCGTCGACAAATTGCGAACGAGTTCTCTCTGCCATTCCCTCGAATGGAAAGAGCGACACACGAAGAATCTGTATACGTACGTTATTTCGTATGTATACGTATGATACATATATATGTATATATGTATGTGTGTATCGAGTCGATACCCAGAGATGATTGATTAATCACGTACACGTGCTTTTGTGCCTTTGTACACGTATATAGAACGTGTTCGAGGGAGCTCGGGGCAATATGGGCCACTCGGAATTTTACCGACGCTGAAAATGTAAAAAATTCTCGTTTTTCTCACCTAAAGTGCGTCCTATATTTTTTTAAATAACAATTTATCGATTACAATGTATATAACGAACGCGAGAAATACGAAATTTGCCTCTGGGGCGTTGTAAAAAAATATTTACCGATCGTTAAAATGGACTTTTTTCTCGAGTGGTTCATATTACCCCGACCTACCCCGATATGTGTACATACTAACGTAAGAAGGCACACGGGTCAAGTTCCTGATCCGTGATGGGACAGGAGAGCGAGAGAGAAAGAGAGAAAGAGAGAAAGAGAGAAAGAGAACTCATGTACACTTTGCAGTCCAAGTGCAACGTGGCCTTGAGATTATAGGCATCTCGTCATTACACGCTTATATATAGCTACTCCTCAACGCCGTCGTCGTCGTCGTCGTCGTCGTCGACGTCCTCGTTGTCGTGGCATCGTCGACGACGACGTGGCGAGACGAACGACGAAAGGGAAAAAGAAATGGGCGTGGATATCGCGTCCCTCTCGACAGGGGTCTTCGCCTTTCTCATATAAAAAAATCCGTCGATGAGAAACGTTCTCTCTCTCTCTTTCTCTGATTCTCTCGCGCCCTCTAGATATGTTTTTTTCTTGGAAAAATGGCACGTTCGGTTTGGGCTGGTCGACGTCGTTGAATAGAAACGATACACGATCGTTGAAGGATCTCACACCTACCCAGTTATTGGCAAGCTTGCCGTTAATGGCATGTGAAATTTATACGATGGAAATGTGCGCGATAAGCACTATTTTTCCGAGTTTATCGACAAAAATGTAGTTCAGTGGGGTATCCGAGGCCTCGCGATTCTCCGAATAATTAGTTATTGATTTATTGGCCATTTATACAAAATAATTAATTCGTGACTGAATAATCGATCGACGATTAATTGTATCGATAAATATCGATGATCGATCGGAAAATTTGATATCAAATTTTCTAAAATTGGATAATTTTTCAAACTTCTTTTTATTACGATCGTTTGTTTTCAATCTCGGTTCGAAAGATTCTCGAGTGATTTTTGTTTATGTCGCTATAACGTTTCACGAGACAATATAATGCCCAAGGGTTAGAAACATGCTATTTTTAAAGTGCGCCGATAACGTATCATTTTAGTTAATTTCCTAGTATTATTACCGCGACGTTATAACCCAAGAGTGAGAGAGAGAGAGAAAATGAAAAAAAAAAATATCGTTTGAATTATCATTCAATGGAGAGCCCTCGAATGTCGTGGGTGGTAATACACACGGTGCTCGCGCGTTTAATATAACGTGTATCACGCTGCCAGAGAGAAAGGAAACACTCTCGCGATAAATATTTTGTTATTACTCTCGCTCGTTGTACTTCCTGATTCCTCAAGCCTGTCTTCACGACGCGTTTGCTTATGCATTGTGTGAATTTTTTTTTCTTTCTTCTTCTTACTCATTCGTTTTTATTTTTATTTTTTCACCATAATGTCCGCAGTCACACGACTTGTAATTTATTTACTGCGAACACGTGCGAAGTTTCGAAAAAAAAGCATAAAGATTCTAAAATAATCACCCGAATTGTTTTTTTTATAAATAAATTATTATTATTTGAAACAAATATTATTATTTTTCAATTAAAAGAAGAATATTCGAAAAATAAGAAATATGTGAAAAATTGAGAGCGACAGTTTTGTCGATATCAATGCGACAGAACGAGAAAATCGATCGAAGAATTTGCGCCAATATTTTCGTATCGAATTATGGATTAAAAAAAAAAAAAAAAAAAAGTGCATACACAGAGTAATCGTGAGACGGGATAGATATAGATATGTATCTATGTGTGTATATACACGGCGCGAGGAAAATTCTGCACGGAGGTCACCGTGTTCGACCCCGCGTTACGTAAGTCAACGATCATCATCTCGACTCATAGTGTGTTATATAGTATGCTCGGGTACGGGAAAACCTGTTGGCCCGATCGCAAGGGGAAATCATCACGTGCGCGTCATCGTAATCATCGGGAGGGATCCTGCGGAGCTTGTTCGTTTATGCCCAACTCTATACATGTATATGCATATACACACACACACATATATATATATATATAAATATATACATTGCATATCCATGCTGCAAGTACATTGCGATCTTAAGTCCGCGTGTATTTTACATTCGTTAACGCGATAATTTATTCGACAACGTAATAATCCGCAGCGACGAATAAAAAGTCACGACCGTTCGAGGAATTATCGCGAGAGAAAAAGAAGAAAAAAAAACAAAATTCAACTATTATTAGCGTACTCTGCGTGCGGAACAGAAGAAAAAAAATCTGCGTTGTATCGTCGCGCGAAACGCTCTGAAAATGTCACAGAAGTAACGAGCGATCGTCGAGAAGAGAGAGAGAGAGAGAGAGAAAAAAAGAACGGGAGCTTCGTGTCTATTTGTCTCGACGACGGTCGCGCGACTATGCTTTTAGCGATTAATACGACGATGTATTACTATATAGGGATATACGTATGATATACATGTGTATATATGTAGCACGACTCCTTCGGAGGCACGAGCGTGTAGATATGGCTCGAGCGCACAGGGTAACACGCATGAGAAAAATGAAAATGGACTCACCGGAGAAGAAAACACCGGAGATTTTGAGGTTAAGCGCCGAATCCTTGAAAATTTCCGCCGTGAGGGAAGAATCGTAACCTCGTCTTCGTTGATCAATCGCGTACCTTGTTTATTCTCTTATCTCTCCTTACATTGAGACACTTGGGAGGCGAAGCTCGATGCGTGGGTTTATCGGTAGAGACAGTCGGGGGTTTGTCGTCGTTCGCGTTACCGTTGCCCAGTTTCACTCGTTTTCGCGCACACGGTAGTAAAAATTTGTAACTCAAACGTTTGATCGACGTATACGCGATGATACGCAAGCACTTTCCGTTGCGTTTACACACTCGTCGACACTTTTTTTTACATACAACGTGAAAAACACTTAATTTTTCTTTTCATCTAGGTCGGATTCAAAAAACGCGATAAACTTTTCACGTAGCACTACATTTTACTTTGATTTATGACTACTTTTAATACGATAATTTAGGTTTTATTTTGTACTTTGTATATTCGGGTTTGTTAAGATATTCGCGATGGAAAATGTCGCGAACTTTCGCGATACACTCGCGCTCGCGCGCGCGTACGAGAGCGCCTCTTGGTGCTCGACGGGAGATAGAGAGGGACGACCGAACGTAAACACGTCCTACCACGTTGAACTCGCGTTTGAGACTGAGCGTATACGCGAGCCTGCGAGAGGGACCTAGCGCGAACGGAGCGCCGCCGGGCGCGACCGAGAGCGCTCCAAACAAACGCCGTAAATGCACGACGCGAAATAATCGAACTCTCACATGTTTCACATGCGATACGTGGGATATAGTTCGTAATTCCGCATCTCCACGATTGTCTCGGAGTTCTAACAGGGAAATGGAGAGTTTTCGGAACGACGGAATAAGAAGCGTAACGAGATTTGACAAACGCGATCAAAGGAGAACCGATCTTTTTCCGCGCGAACGGCCAGCAAGATTGTGATCGAAGGTCGCGAGGCCGTAAACACGGATATATTATCACGATCTAAGAACATAGCTTGATTTCGCGCAAAGACATTGAAACCATGCAAAGTCTTGTATCCGATAATATTACACGAAGATATAACAAAATAATGCGACTCACCCGTGGTCCAGCAATGCATCGTCACAGCGGCCATTTTGGGTACTCGCGGGTGGCGTCGCCCTAGTGGCGAGTTCGAGAATTCAATGGCTAATTCAGGATATCCAACTAATGAAAGAATAATATCTTACCAAAATCTTTGTATCATTTCTTAGATTGCCGCTCTTAACGTAATTAAAATTGCTTCCCGAAAAAACAGAGAATATAGAATTGAGCGGGCAATAAGCTACAAAAACAAGTATATCTTTTGTTCATGCGACAAATTACTATTCGATTACCGGAAAAACATACGAATGATACGTTCCAGTACACTTACAGGTTACGTGACATACGCGTGTCCTATCTCGCATGCAGCCACTAGCTTTTCGTGCATTCAGATGAACATTTTACGATGTCTTGATAGATAAGCGATATATTTTGATTTCGATACTATTAAATTGGAGACACGTTCGCACATGCATAAGCGCCCAGTGCGAAGATAAGCCGTTACGAAACTTGGCACGAAAGTGTGTTACGCGTCGTTTACATCTTAGTGCGAATATATTCTTTGGTATCTCGGCATACCGTACGCTCGAGGTGGACATTCCGTTTCACGTACGAAACGCGTTCACGCATATATACGCGTGACATTCGCAATTTTATTCTCGCCAACTCGTTATATCGCCAATCTATTTACGACAATACCTTTTCTCGTACACGTTACTACTATACTTGCATATGTATACTTTATCGTACTAAGTGATAAGAAAGCCGGCCGTGCCTCGCGGGACGATTACGTTATACGATACCTTTGCAAACTTTCCGCTCGTGC
Organism: Netelia inedita; assembly: GCA_964017225.1. Lineage (NCBI taxonomy): Eukaryota > Metazoa > Arthropoda > Insecta > Hymenoptera > Ichneumonidae > Netelia > Netelia inedita. The sequence goes on from OZ024923.1 coordinate 35,237,725, forward strand.
GCGCTCTCTCTGTCTCCCTCTCTTTCCCCATCCTTAGTTCATGGCGACCGACGAAAAAAAAGAACTCGGACAGTTTTTTCTATCATAACTGTAAGCTGATGACGACGTCCTCTGATGACAACACTCTCTAATGACGATCGATATGGTAATTCAGTTCGCAACAATGCCCGTAGTTGCTGGATTATCGCAGGATAACTCCCAACTTTCTTACCAGCTGATTTCTTAAAACTTCAATTTATTCCCGCTAACTTCGCTTCCTTGTTGTTGTTATGTCCTGTTTGCTTTTGATTCGCACGATGCTCTCGGTCCGATCGAAAGTTTATCGTAATGCATGTGACACGTACGAGTCGGATAGTGTGTGTTCGTTTCTCGTGAATAATAACATTAACAACGCTTCGCTGTGCGTAAATTATCGCGAATACCACAAAATGTGTGTTCAACCTCGGTGCATCGCAACTTGTTACGGACACTCCGCGAGTGATAAAAACGGCTGATGAATTGTTCGCTGTCTCGAACGAGACGATAACGGGATGGACGTTAGAAGGAAGGAACAAAAACGTTTATTATCGGCGATAAATGAGAAGAGCTCGAGAACCCTACTGGTCTTGATTCTTCTCCCTTCTGCGAGTTCCTAACAACGAGGAAAAAGACGTTTGCGTGTTGCCGATGTATCGGCGCTCCTCCAATCGTCGTTTCTTTCATTGTGAGTGTAAAAAAAATGCATTATCATTCGTGCTATTTGCGTTTATATTCTAGAAATTATTATCAGCGTCGTACATACAGAGTCGAGTCATTGGGAGTTTACAATATTTTCATACAGACTCATGTAACGTCGTGAATTCTCGTCACCTTGATGTTGCCATAAATTACATATCGTAGTTGCGTGTCCAAAGCACCGCTGTCATTCCTTCATCGCAAATTTCTTAATTCCGTTTCAGTTTTGCAATTACAGTCGAGCGTCTTATTGTTGGCAATAAAAATTATAGCGGCGTTTTTTTTGTCAAAACGTTAAGCGCCGTACGCACGAAGACTCCTAACAACTTTTACTCAATGAAAACAAAAGCCGCGCGATGATGAAAAGAGGAAAAAAGTACAATCAGGATTTTTCTTTTTATCACCTCGATGTTATATAAACTTTAATGAGATTTTACAAAGTTTTTCTACAATACATTTTTCAATTTATATGTACACTCCGTGTTGTCGTTCCATGGCTTCCTTCCTTGCCTAAACTTTGTGCTTAATTTTCTCATTTCTCATTTAAACAAGTCGAGAGAGATCCGGCGAGGGACAACGATGCAAAGATTATTTTTCTTCCACCCGTTCGAGAAACGATTTAAACTTCGTCGCTTGGCCGATCGTTGATACGCTCGCGAGACAAAACTTTTCAAGAATTCGTTGTAGCCAATCGAGATTGTCCAGATTTCAATTTTGAAAAATTCGACGCGACAATTTCCCAAGGACGATTCGAGAAACAAAGTGTCTTGTAGAATTGGATGGTATTAAAGTCGAAGATAACGTTTCGTACGATTAAGAGCCGTTGCGCGTTTTAATTTCAAGAATCGCTCGCGTTTCTTTTTTGCGGAACGATGCGCAAAATTAATTAACGGAGACGAATAAAAAAGTTACGTCGAGCAAAAAGAGACGGACGGAAATAAAAACCGCGCGATTGTCTTCCAATTACGATATTCCGCGACAAAGGACGAGGTCGAGACGACTCGTATATCGGTGTGAGACCGAAACTCGTTCGCGGACGATAAGTCGAAGAAGACGATCTTCGTCATCTGAGCTCTTAATCACGATGAAGATTCGAGAGCGCGCGCGCGCATTCCAAGTCCTCGGGCAAGGGCAAGGAACGAGAGCCACGACGAGGTGACTCTCGAACGGTTCGCTTTTAATCGCTCGCGACGAGAGACAACGGTCAGGTTTAATTTCATCGTGAAGATAGTACTCGAACTCGAACGTCGGGCACGACGTGTCCTTAACTGTAAAATCCCGCGATATAGAGGGAAGGGGGCAAAACCGCGTCCAGCACAAACAGTATAGAGCAAGAAACGAAGCTCTCTCTCTCTCTCTCTCGCTCTTTCTTTCTCGTAATCGCATCACAGCAGCAGCAGCAGCAGCAGCAGCAACAGCACATTGCTCATTTCCCATTGCCAATGCTGGTTCGCGGAGCTCTCGAGCAAGCTCCCTCCGGCACTATATCGGGGCCCGGTGCAATGCTGCACTCTTGTGGCAGTTGCATACACTGTATAGTCATACAATTTATACGAGGCATTTCATGCCGAATGAACCATAATTCTTTCGTCTCGTCAATTTTTCAAGATTTTTCTACAAGAACGAAAACGTTCGATCGAATTACTAAAATTACTTTTACGAAACTGTCTCGTGCGGGTCTTACGGCAAATTCACAACAAAATTTGAGAAAAAAGAAAATTGGAAAATTAAATCTATCCTTTTTCGTGTTATTCTTTTTATACGATCGTTGAATTTATAATTGAAAAGAAGATTCAAGGGACTTGTGGTGAAAAATTTGGAATAATTTTTGTTTTCGTTTCTCTCGACCCAAAGAGAGCTACTCGATTACAAAGTTCGAAGCGTTATTGAGCTATTGGGGATAATTATGCGAATTATTTGAAGTAGAGCGTGTCGTATATGTACACACCGAGCCCTCGTGGCCGGACGGACTCGCGTCAGGGAGACTCCGAGGCGGAACGAGCAAATCAACCGACGTTCGGCTCATCGCGGGCTCTCATGCCTCTTTATCTATCTCTTTTGCTCTCTCTCTCAGTACCATATCCCAGCTTCGAAGATATCTCAACGAGCAAGTACCGAAGATGTATATACAACTTTTTATACGCGGAAGTCCCGCGCGGTTCGTTCCCCCGTTTCGACGCGTATGTGCGTTACAACCAGGAGAAGGAAAAAGACTTTGGAGGACTTTGGAGAATTTGGACGATTCGAAGGTGCTGGATACGAGTCGATGAAAGACGATGAATTTTCGTTCTTCTTCAAATCGTTTGATTAACGATCGGAGTAAAGAATAATAGCGGATGTTTGTTGCAACGAGTTGGGCTTTTCCGCTCTTTAAGGGAGCTAATAAGCGAGTTCTAACGAGATCTTCGGTATCACCGATCGTTACGAGTGCTAACTATGATAATTCTCGATACAACGAGATCATTGCCACTGTTATTATATCGAGGTAAACGCTGTCTTTTTTATAATAAAGTCGAAGATCGTTGATGTTGGAAAAAAACGAGATCGAATCCGGTGGCCGCTCGTCGAGTCACGATCCGAGAAGCACTCGAGTTTCGTGAATCGTTTCAAGTCGCACCGATGCGTCGAGCAGGTTGTTCGAGAAAGCGGGAGGATGAGAAACCGCTTGGACGCGAACGCCGGTTCTTCCGCACCGGACGAAAAGATCGGGTTTCCACGAGTATAGGCCAGCGGCACGACGAGAGAACCTGCGCGTATGGAATTTCCGTGGACAGAGAGGAAACGGAAACCGGAAGCTATAACGTTACAACGAGAGATCTCGAAGAATGCGACGAGTTAATGAAACTCGAATGCAGAAATGGGCGCGATGCGTTCTATCAGCGTGTTTCGAGCTATCGGGGAACTCGAGCCGGTCGAAGAATCGAGTGTAATTGAAAATAAGAGAGCCGGTACCATCGCGCAGACCGTATGAGTCACTCGATAATTATTTGAGATTCTCGCGAATTATCGAAGAATTTTTTGATAACGAGTAGTGCCAATGATTGAAAGGTTGATTTATCGCGATACACCGAATCGTCGAGTATGACTCAATGTTCGAACGCGAAGACGCGAGCTCGCTAAACTCGTTCGTTTGCTCGTTCTGCCTCTTGAACGATAATCTAGAATCGAGCATTTTTCCAGCATGACTGTATACCACGAATTTATCGACTATTTTCCTTTTCATTGATATATCTTTGACGATTGGATGAACGACTTCGATTCTAAATTATCTCACAATCGCTATACAGATTTAACTCGCTCTTATTTCGAAATCAATGGAATTTACAACGATTGAAATTATTTGTGGCAAAGTTTTCGTGACCTCGCTCTCTGTCTCTCACGCATACTTTTGACGTACACATTATTTTTAATACAAAGAAAACAATGTTGTTGAAAAATCACGTATATCGTTGGACGAGCCACAGGGCGATCTAGAAGAGCGATTGTGCCGATATAATTAGCGAGACAATGATTCTTCGTACTTTGTGACGACCCTGCAGTTTTTGTCGTCTTGATAAATTACCTCGTGTTTGATTAATTCTCAAAGAAATTGCCAAAAATAACACGATAATTGTAACAACGATATTCGACGAGGTTCACAGTTAATCGATACAGGATTATTGAAAACTAGTGAAAATGAGCATTATCCTACGATTTTAAATCGGCGAGAAAGATTCGCAATTTTTCACCGATTAGAAGAAAGAAAGAAAAAATCGAAAAAAAAAAATTCCGTTCGTTTCTTTTCGGTGCTTTAACCTTTTAGATCACCCTCCGATTCGTTACATTTCTACGTAACACACACGATCGCTTTTTTTTCTCGTATCGTCTCCACAAATTTCGCTTCTTACGTTACACTTGAATTTTGCATAGACACGGGTCGCTCTTTCTCTCTCTCTCTCTCTCTCTCTCTCTCGCTCGCTCTTTCGTGGCATTCGCGATGGCGGGCAAACGTGGTAATACGGTCGTTCGCAGAAAACGACTCGTTATTTTCGAGAATAAAAATCGAATATCAAAAAACCCCACAACGCGGATCCGAAATAAAACACACACACACATATTTATATATACACAAACGTATATACAAATCTCGTCGCGTGGCAACAAAATTTCTTATCGAAGTCACTTGTATTTCAATAAAATCGTTTCTCAATACACTTTATATAATATACATTCCCTATTCTCTATTACATTATATGCAGGCTTTCTCTCGACGTTTTATTACACTAAAAGTTACGTTCAATTAATACGATTTGAAAGAAAGAGAAGAAAGAAAGGAAAAATACAAATAAAATAGTGAAAAACAAAAGAAACGGAGAAAATTCCAAGATCATGGGGTTTCGAGAAGAAAAATAATAATGCATATATTATTTCGCAGGGTAAAAATTATTTAAGACGAAAATAATAATATTAATAATAATAATAATAATAATAATAATAATAATAATGATAATGAACAGGAGATGAGAAAAAAAATATATGAAAAAAAAGCTCTCCTCTTGGCTCTCTCGTAACCACGTGTCCGTTCTTGACCCGTAATCGCGAATACCCCGAAGTCGTTTCTCGCCTCAAAATAATCTCTCTTTCTCCCCCTTCCCTACCCTCAATTTTTCACTCTTTTACATGGGGCAGGTGCACTCTCTCTTCCTCTCTCTCTCTCTCTCACACACACACCCTTTATACTTCCTCGCTCTACATACAATTTTATAATAAATGCAAACACCTCTTGCGTATATTTTTATACATCGGTGTTGTCTCCACGTGTATACAATATAATACCTCACGCATAATATATAACTAGATATTTACAGACATTCTCGTTTGGAGCGTGAATGAGCTCTCGAAAAATAGAGTTCGATATTTTCGGAGAAAAAAATATTCAGCCTCGACTTTTGTTTTTCTACTTTGTTTTTTTTTGTTTTTTTTTCTTTTTTGCTTTTCTCGATACAAATTCGCAACGTTTTTTTTCTTTCTTTTTCTTCTTTTCTCTTGTATTGTGTTCCAGCTCGAAACTAGTTTCGCGCGTTAATTTTTCTTCTACTCGAGCTTTCGTTGGTGGTGGGGCAGTGGTGGTGGTGGTGGTGGTGGTTGTTGTTGGTGAACGAAAGATTAACGGCGTGGATTATTCTTGCTTTCTTTCTTTTTTCAATCAAAAATGATTTGTTTCCATTGACGACAAAAATTAGCACACGACTCGCGAGGAGGCGATAGATAGATTTTTAATCTGTAATCTCTCGCTCTCGTTCTCTCTCTTTATCTTTTTATCTTTGTCAATGAACAAGCATTTGGTTTACAAGGCTTATCGAGCGTCGCTCCTCAAAGCCCGTGCGTGACTTAAAATCTTATCGATGAAAAATAAACGAAAGCTTGTTTGCAACGATAGGAGGATAAAAAAGAAAAGGCTTGTCCCCGAATAAATAGACAAAACCGTACGAGCAATTCGCAAATCGACCAGAGAACGATCGTTCTTTCGAAAATTTTCAAATTACTTCAAGAGAAATATGCGTTCTGTTGGCATTTTTTTTGTTTAAATTTTTGATTACGACATTGCAAATTCACGTTTGTTTTGTGTATGTGTGTGTGTTTTTTTATTATTATTTATTAATTCCTGGAAAAATATGAACACGCGATGATTTACTTATGTTTTTTTGTCTTTTTCGTTTTGTTTCTTGCTTTCACTCTCCTGGTGCAATTAACGTTCGCACTTCGGAGCACTTGTCATTTTTCTCTTTTTTTTTACGTTGCGATCATATTTTATTTTATTTACAGAAACGTTCCTCATTGTGTGTGATCTTTTTTTCCCTTTCTTTCTCTTTATTTTCTTTTTCACGTTACTTTGTCCTCTCTTTCTAAAGATCGGCTAAGTTCAATTTTTCCTTAAAACACTATCTTCCGCAACGCTCATTCACTCGCTCGCGCTTAATTTACAAATTCTGGATAAATCACAGAAAAAATGAAGAAAAAAAACGAAGACAACAACAAAAGTTTCTCGCACAAAAACGAAAAATATTATCGTACCCGTCCGATAGCGGCAGTGGTGGTTTTATGGTTTTGTTTGTTTGTTTGTTCGTTTTATTTTGTTCGAAGCGAACTCTCGAGACAATCGCCGAGGAGAGCGGCGAGTCGAGGAAGAAACGAGAATTTTCGAATGTAATTTTTTTTTGAATTTTTTATTATTTTTTTTTCTTTAATTTTTCATTCGTCGTTCCTCGAGTCGCTGGTCTCGATGTTTCGAGCAGGCTGCGCGAGCCTCGAGTCGAAAAAAAAACAAAAAAAAACAAAAGAAATCCACCCTTACGTACTCGTCTTCCTAATTCTACGAAATATTCACTATTTAGCGGATCTTTGTTTCTATCATTTCTTCCTCCTTTTAATAATTACACAATGTACGCTTAATAGATACAAGAGCAAGTCGTACAGGTAGGTGTGCGGTTCGCTACATCGTGGAAATGAAAATTGGCTCTCTCTCTCTCTCTCTCAGTACAAAATAAAAAAGAAACGAGAAGAAACTAAGAAAAAAAAATTCTCAAATTTGGACAAATTGTCTATCCTCCCCGATTATCTCGCTGGTATCGTTCCGCGTCGTTCGCCCACTCATTTTCAACGGAAGCACCCTACGAAACTTATCCAAATTAATACATTCGGTACTCCCGAAAAAAAACGCGTAGGGCCAGGAAAGAAAATTCACTAATCGATCACTTACAAAACGAGACTGAAAAGAAAGAAAAAAAACAAGCAAACGAATTGTCCGAACGCTTGTAAAATAATTTATCTCTCATTTGTCAGCCAGAAGTCACAAAAATGTTCTCGTCGTACGTTTATTCGGTCGACGAATTTTTTTTTACCTCGAGGTTCACTCGAGGTAGCAATCGATTTATTTATTCATCGCATCTTCGCGAATTTTTCACTTCGGTAATTTTCTATTCGAGTAATTAGAATCTAAGTAAAAAATAAAGAATGATAAACGGGCTAAATCGAACCCGCAGTCTTCGCGACGTTACAACAAAAAAGCGAAAACAAACAAAAAAAAAAGATAAGAATTTTCAATAATGCCGATATTTCGTTTGATCAGGTCCGAGCTCCTAAAAAACTATCAAGGGGGGGAGAACGAGCCTAAAAAAATCACGCTGGTGGGGATGGACGCCGTTAGGATCGACCCGAAAAAAGACGAAAAAAAAACGAGTCAAAATTTTGCATAAAACTTAAGAGTAAAGTCGAATTAGTGTTTCTCTTTTTTTTTTGCTTCTTCGTTTTAACGAAATGTTAATTTGTCAATTCAGTCTGTCTACGGCGACGTTTAAATTTCGAACGATTCGACCGTGGATCTCACACTAATTTCTTCATTCTCACGGATTAGTCAGGTGCCTCTGTGTTCCAACTGTTATCGAACCCTCGCTCTCTTCGCTATCTTATCGAGATCAAGCGCGAACGAACGTACGAACGTAATTTTCGACTCTGTCCTCGTAGTCATAAAAAAAACAATAAATCGTTCGATACAATTGGATATAAAGTAAAAAATTCGATTTAGCAGATTGGTCCCACATTGGCGAGTCGATGTACGCGGCCAAAGACGCAAAGCAATTACGTTAGCTGAGAAAAAATAATTCTCGACTGGACAGTACATTTTTTTTCTTTTTCTTTTATTTTCCATTTTTCGTTATTTCGAGAAACGTCGAGCACAGTCGACGATCGTTCGTTCGTTCGTCACGCCACGAGAACAAAATTGAACGCACGGGGAACGAAGCCAGGAGCTTTATCAAGCGAATGAAAAAAAAGAGAGAACGCAAAAAAAGCGCGATATTCGTATGGCACTAACGCGATGCGAATGACAAAATCGACCACTTTCACGAAATTAATCGTACAGATCTGTCCCTAAGAATTCTCTAGAGAAAATCAAAAATGCATTAAATTACATGTTGTCATTTGAATCCTCCCTACCCCGTCGCTCTCTCAGCATCCAATTTACTTCTTTTCGTTTTCCCTCAGTGTTATCACTTTTTTTCGAGATACGCGTATCGCGTGTACATTGGCAGTGTTTAATTTTTCTCGATTCAATATAATTAAATTAGATCTCCCACGGGGAAAAAGTCGCTCGGAGAGATCCATTGGCAGTTTTAACGCTATGTCTTGTTCTTATTTGTTTTTTGTTTCGTTTGTTTTTCAACCTCTGAGCCACGGAGTCACGAATCAACGAAATCGCAATTTCACGTCGAGATGTTTAATTAATATTGAAAGAAAACAAGGAAAAAAAAGAATGGAGAGAAAAAATCGCGTGAAACAGAAAATTGTATAATGGAATGAGAACCGATTTGTCTAGCCCGACGGCAAACGAGCGTTCGACAACGCGATAGGGAGCGGAAACGACGAGCTTATCTTGGAACGTGTTAAATTAAATAAAAACGACACGGTAAAAAAAATTCCCCCTTTAAATCACACGACGCACGAAACACGAATGAAACAAAAGCAAAAAATCGTTTAAACGGGCAGTGTTCTTTCCATTTTGGCAGTGACGAGATTTGTCTTATATTCTCCCATCGATTCGTGTTCAAATCTCTACCGTCGAATATTCTCCAATATATTTTTTTAATCGTTAAATTCACCGACGTTAGTAGATCACGAGATTCTTCGTTCCGTTTCCGTTATTGTGCGCGTTTTCTTCTTACGAGAACGAGGAAAAACGAACAAAAAAAGAAACATCGATCGCTTGGGTCGTTAACGGAGGAGAGAAGAAGAAGAAAAAACGGATCACCCGATTGGCTCGCGTACGCGTTACTAAAGAAGAAGAAAAAAAACTCTGAAATACGATTTTACGTAGTGATAACGCGCGAGCAATAATAATTCGTCTAACTATTTACAATATTTTTTCTGTTTTTTCGTCGGCGGGTTCGGTGTCCGACTCACGTCCGAAATACTCGAACCGCTCAAATATTTCCTGCCGTGATAAAAAAAAAAAAAAAAAAAAAAAAAAAACGAAATCGCGAAGATTGCCTTGCGCCCTATTCGCGATTTTTTTAAATATATATATATATAGATACATATATATATGTATTATATATATATATTTATATTTATATATATATATAGCTAATATAAAATTGGCTGCGAGTATCCGACGCGATGTAATTAAAAATCTACATGGTTATACGGTTCGTTTTCGTTACAATTAATTAATAGTTAATCGTTATCCTTTCACTTATAGCCTATATGAACTCTTAGTTACAACGTATTGGCAGTGTTCCTTAGCTGGTGTGTTGTATGTCTGTTTTTTTATATGTTTTTGTCGCTCTCTCTCTCTATCTCTCTCTCTCTCCGGCATCTCGCTTTTTTAACTACAAAACATCCTCGACGCAGACATAATTCGTCGAAGTATCAATCATACTTCCATCCATCACTCTCAACATTCACACTTTTCGCAGGCTTTTTTCTTTCTTCCCTCGAATTCCAGCATTCTTTCGTTTGTTACAATTTACAAATAAGATTTATTCTTACGGCCTACGTCTATACAACTTATCGCGTTCAAGAACGTGGACGGGCGCCTTGAATGTACAAGAGAAGATATTTTAGGTTTTTCTTTCTTTCTTTCTTTCTTTCTTTCTTTCTTTCATTACGGTTCGCGATATTATGTTTTTCTTTTTTACGCGAAATTTCGGCGTCTGGTCACGTTCTTGTCAACAGCGATCTCCGATTATCCATCGTTTCGCACGTTTCCTATACCCTCTCGTTTTTTTTTCTCTCACGCATACACACACACACACACACACACGACATTGCCTAGTATTTCCCTGCGTCTTCTGTACAGCAATTCTGGCACGAAGCGCGTTAAAGAAAAAGAAACGCACGCATACACACACACACAGCCTTTCTATTTCGCCCCTTTTGAGGATGACAGCTCGTTCGGTCTTATCGCGCGGCTCGATTAACGACAAAGAAATCACGAGAATGTGCCTTCAAGACTCGTATCTATGGACAAGATAGTGCGAAAAAGTTGTACAGAAATGTATTTTAATTATCAGCATATTTGAAATAATCGTCTCGGTTAGATTCGATTAGATAAGAGAAAAATGCTACGTGAGATTTACTACGAGTTGATTTTTGCAGAAAACAAACTGGTTTCGTCAACGTGGCTAGTCTCGAGTTATCGAACTGCCTTTCGTACGTACGTGTTACGTTAATTGTGAACAAATGGAATGAAATCGATAATGAGAAAATTCGACTGAACGTATTTTCATCGATCTTCGAGACACTTGAAATCTGCAAAATAGATGAAATTCTCGATGCATCGAAGAACAGATACAGAACACAATCGTTAACGATTTTCGAGCGTTTTATCGTTGGTCTCGAGACTGTCAACCTCGTACGGAGAAATTTGGTCCGGCCGAAACTGTTTGTCCTACCCGTCTCTTTTTTTTCTTTCTTTCTGCTCGACTACCTCATCGTACTGTGTTAACGTGTGTCGTGTTGTTTTTGTTTTCCTTTTTCTTTCTTTTTTTTTATATTTTTATTATTTGTTCTTTATTCCTTTATGTTCGTCGTTTCTCGGAGACCTCTAGAACCGAAAGAGTCCACAGGACCGATGTTTCAGATATTAAATGATTTCTAAGGCCACCAGAGTGATTATTTTGTTTGTTTGTTTGTTTTGTTTTGTTTCCTTATTATCGTTAGCTAACACTTAACAGGTAATTAGACATCGGTCGATCTTTTATACAGATCTCGTAATCTCTTGCTTCTTCATCAGCTTTTTTCTTCTTCTTCTTCTTCTTCGTATTATTTCGTTTTCTTTGTGTTTTTTGTTTTGTTTTGTATAATCCATCTTGTCGTAATATGTACTTTTCAAATCGTTCTTTGTGCATTCGCGATGATCTTTCCCCGTCCCGCGCCATCGTTCCTGTTGTTATATACGTGCGACTTATAAATCGTCTCGAGACTATTTCCGTATCAATATTTCGTGTCAAGCCAAGTCAGCAAACTCTACGATCCAACGGTGAGGCACTTCTTTTTTTTTGTTCATGTTTCTTTTTTTTTTTTTTTTTTTTAGGTCGTATCCGACTCTTCCGGTTCAGCGTTTTTCGAGGCCCGAGTGCACGACGATCCTCGCGTCGAATCACAGACAAGGAGGAGATATTCTCTCGATAGGAGTTACGATTGTGGTTTTTCCCCCCCCGCGTTTGATCTACCGCTTAGGTAAACGACATTAGGCTAAATAAGTTAGGAATATCTCGGCGCGTTGTTCGTATGTCCTAAGCGGCGCGCGGATCTTCAGATTGTGAGTATGGTATGTAGTTCTTGATGAAATTATTTTCCTTTATCTTCGCGTCGCGATGATCGTTCGCATCCTCTTTATTACGATCAGCTCTTCGATCCCGGTCGGTGATTTTTAGAGCCATTGAACTCCGACGTTTCCTTGCTCTTCGTGACGAGTGTGAATTCTTCAAAGTGGCGAAACAATTTCTTTACCGTAGTCGCGATTTATTCTTCTCTTGGTTAATTCAATTCGCTTTCCGTCTTCCCGTAATCTCCCACGGCCCGGAAAATATTTAATCTAGTCGTTGGGACTCCCGTCACCCAGCACAATTTTTGTTCTCTTCCTCTCTTTTACGATTGTTGCGTAATGCGAGAATTATCGCCGCACCATCACGAATTTTTCAATGGCTTTCGACGTTGTTTCGTTCGCGTCTGAGGTGGCGTGCCACCGTTTACAGCGGGATAAAGGACCAAACTAACTTCGTCCACCGCCTTTGTCGCGGCGTCACGAATCCCTATGTGCTTCGTGCTTTGTACTTCGGTTTCTAAAACCCACTCGTCCGGTGCTCTGTAACGATGAGAAACATATTTTTTTATTCATTAGTTAACATTGAAGTTTCTCGAGCGTAGAATCTCCAGTACGAACGAATCTTGCACAAACTTACATATCTTGAGGATACCACCGCAACAGCACCTTTGCCTTTCCGTCTGGTTCTATTCTTCGTGCTAAAACCTTGAACGGAAATACAGAAAAATTGTTTAGTAAAGAAAAATATGAGACGACGCGGAAAGTTATGGATTTCAACGCTTATTCGTGAACTTACTTGACTAGTTAAGGCCATTGAGTTTCCGGGAGTCTCAGCCAATCTACCCTGCGTTCTCGTTTTTGCCAGTTCGAGCAATCTGTGCTGTAGGCCTTCCATAACGCCGGTATCGATGTAATCGAATAATCTCGCTGTAGAAAAGGAAAGGAGAGTTTAATTTCCTTTATCTCCGATATCCAAACGCTCGAGTCACTCGTGTACGGGAGATTGTCTCACCTGACCACGGTTGCCTCCGATACCTCAGCTTCTTGCCGTTTCTTCTGACGAGTTTGCCGCCGCTTTCGCAACTACGTCTACCGCTGCTACTGCTCGTTTCAGGCTGGTTGAAGTGACTATTAACGTGTCTCTCCAATGCCGTCTAAAAATTAAAAGATAGATAAGGTTAGGAAGATGATTTGGGGCATCTTCCAGTTGAGCCTATTCCAGTGACCTTAAACAAACGAGCCGTTTCGGCAAAATCGACAATTTTCTTGTTTCATTATTTTCGAAACGGAATAAATTAAACGCGAGTAACGAGATACAGGTATCACTGGAAAATGCCCTCAGTTTGTTTTAATCTGCCTAATTCCTAAGTCCATTATAAATCGCTACGATTTCACCGATCATCGATCAATTTTCCGTCACCCTCGCTCGTGATAAATAGGCTCGGGGCGTATCTAAAACGAGGCGGGCTGGACTGAAATTTCATCGTGACTGAAAGAAAAAAACAACAGCACTGGCGACGGCGTCGAGACAAGAGACACGTAAAAATCCCTTGACGCCCATGATATTGACAACCAGGTCGAGAAACGATTTTGCGTTTGCGATCAGAAGAAAAAAAAGTAGAAGAAATATCCAACGATTGCTCTTTTGCTCTTGACCGACACGCAGATGGCCGGTGAGTAGACGTTTTCTTGGCCCTCGGAAACGTAAAATACATTACCAAGTGTCCATAAATATCAACGTCGAAAAGATACGAGAATTGGGGAGTAAGCCGAAGACGAGTGACGATCGAGTGCGAGGGATACGAAGATAGTTGGATAAAATACATCGATTAGTAAGAATTATTTGCGATATTGCGAAGTTCGAAGATGAAGAAGATGCGACGAGAGATAATGGTGCCATCGTGAGGAGCGATAAATCGAAGAAGACGTATCGAAGTATTTTTTTTTTCACGATAGGAAAACAACGATACAAACACTTGACGATGAACGAACGGAAGACGAGTCGAGGATGGGGCCTGGTGTATCGAACTGCCAGCAGGTTGAGAATGTGTCTCACTAAACGAAGTTAAGTGCGAAGGGAATCGAAAAAAAATGGCACTACATCGAGATGTGTCTCGGGGTTGTCAGCGGAGCACGTACTTCCGTCTGAGAACGTGATGTTCATACGGCTTTGATGGGAGAGAACCGGATAAGGGCGTGTGCCCGTTAAAATCGCTCTCGTAGTTTCTAGTAGCAGTAACTGTGATGAATCACAGCTGCAAGTGTTGTGCAGTTGGAATAATTTAGGACTCGGTGTACCTGTGAACTGAATCTACTGCCGCATCCGTCCACGATGCATCTGAATGGTTTGTTTCCTCCGTGCGAAAGTACGTGCCTCTCCAGCCATCGTCTCGAGCACGATGTTCTTCCTTGAACCTTGCAGCCTTGCCAATGGCACACGAAGTTGTCACCGCCCTGTTGCGTGTTTATGTGGGCCGCCTAGAATTTTAAACGTCTTTTAATTTACGACCCTCGAGAAAATAAAAATCATATAAAAATCCGTCCAAGTGGCTTCGAAATTTACATAAAGTATTTCTAGTTTTACAAACCTGCAGGTGTTCGAGCAAAGCTCCACTGCACTCGAACGTGACCTCGCACTTGTCCCATTGACAAATTCCACTGTCGGTGCCCCGCGAGCCTTTCTTCTCCGGCGCTCTGGCCGGAAATCTAATGGTGGTGGGCGCGGATAGAATCGGCGAGCTCGGTGCTTTGGATTGACCGCTTCTCGAGTCATCTTCCTCCTCCTCGTCCTCGTCGTCGTCCTCGGCTCGTACCGTCGTCGGTTCTTCCTTGCGTTCTCTCTTATCGAGCAAACCCGACGACAACCTCGTCAACGGATGTTCCTGAAGTCCGGCGCTAATTTGACGCAAATTCGTGCAACCGTTCGTCAGATTGTTGTTCTCGTTGACGGTTGGCTTCGCGGGTGAAACGTCGCTAAAATCAATCTCAATGGGCTCGCCTAGTAACGCCGCCGTTGGCGTAGCTGGAGGAGATCCACCGCTGGGCTTTGGACTCGCTTCACCAACGAGCCTAAGCGAGGATATTTTACATCCGGGAATACTGGAAAGTACGTCGCTCGGTATCGGCAAACCCGCGAGAACTTTCGAGCACAGCTTCTTGTCCATTTTCGAGCTAACGTTGCGCGGCATTACCGCCGACTGTTTTTTCGTCGGTGGCGGTGATATCGTCATCGTTCTGACTTCTCGATCGTGGCTCGTTCTACCATTTGGCAATACGACACCGAGATACTTGGCTAGGCCGCCCTTGTTTCTCTGTACCGTCGGTGGACGACGAAATTCGGGTGAACTTTTCGCTACGAGCAACGACATCTCGTTCAAACTTTTCTTGAGCTGTTACGGGTTAACATGAAACGAAAAAAAAAGACAAAGATTATAGAAACGGTCGTTTCTAACGGAACGTGTGAGTCACGAATCGAAGAACGTACCTTTGGTTGCTGCGGCTTGATCTGCGCCTTGAAGTATTCGGTGATCTTGCCTTGCGACTCGTGATGGTGATGATGATGATTGTGATTGCTCTTGGCGGAAGCTGATTGCTGCTGTTGGGACTGCTGCTTGACACCACCAGCGGCACAGCTCCGTGCCGTTGGATCGGTAGCACCAGCCTTCGGCAGTGTGCCAACTTCCGGTTCACCCTTGAGCCTCTTGTATGCCGAACAGGCGGTCGCTGCGAGAGGTGGGGTCCAGGGCCACTGAGGCCTGGTCCCGCTGTGTGACGGTGGCGTCGTAGGCGCCAGCTTGAGCAAAGTAGGCAAAGGACTCGGTGCTGTGCCACGTATCGCTACACCCTCGTCGCTGCTCGTACTGCAAGGCGAGCCCGGTTCTGTTATGTCGCTCGTACCGCTGCTACTGCAGTCACCGCAGGATATTGCCACACCACTGTAACGTTCCAAAATAAAATACCATTGAAATCATTGAAATCATTTGTTATTCTTCAAAAAAAAACAATTAGACATTAACGTTATTTAGTTTGCGCTCGTTCAAACATTGCCATTGTCTTCCATATTTCAAGTTTTTCTCTCAGAGTTTTTGGATTTAAATAAAAATCTATAATAATACTTCATCAACTTTTCTTCTCGATCACTCTGTGATGAGAAAAACCAAAGTAGTGAGAGTAGTCACGCGTTGGTGAAGAGGTGGAAGGAGCGAGCAACAAAGTGGTACCAATACTGTCGAAGGGCGATGGAGGGGAAATTGCATGCTTACCGGGGTAATGGTATTACTGACAGCGCAAACCTAATTACAGGGTCAGACATTGGCAATCGGGGTAGGAGAAGGGAGAGGAGAAGAGCGGACGAGAGCGTTTTGGCTCCGTCGTTTCCCCGAGGGACTCGAGCGACAGAAGTAACTCAACGGGAAGAGACGACGAGCCTCCGGGGCTTCTTTACGTCCCTTCCGCACTTGAGAATTTCCTCGAGATGACGAGAAATCAGGCTGGGCTTCGACGACAAGAAAATCTCTCGGTCTCGGGGACAAAAAAAGCAAAAAAAAGGAAACAACGAAATAACGACTAGTTTACGAGACTGAGAAAATTCCATATCGCCCTATTTATTATTTCTCGCGTCCCTTGTTCTCAAAGAGACCCTCAAACTGGCCCTAAGTACGCGATTAAAGAATCTAACACGAGTGAGTCCTCGATCCTTGACGCAGGACGAAGGGTCCTAAAACCGTTTCTACGTCAAGCAATATTGTCTTTTTTCCCCTGGAAGGAAGGAAAAAAACACGAGAGTTCGATTCCTCCCGACAAAAACTACCCTCGGGCTTGAAGCACCCTCGTCTCGATTGATTTCTCGTTGCAGAAATTCGATCGTATTTCAATAGTTTTTTTTTCCTTTCCACGACCGAGAGAAATTACTTCTGGATATTAATCATGATTTTCTTGTGAACATCCGGCTCGTTTCGATTTTCGACGCGCAACGACTTGCGGCCAAAATCGTCGAAACATGGAGGAAGGGGATGAAATCGAGGGGTTGTTAACAGGCCACGGACCTCGATAATCGGAGGCATGCGGTGCAACCTGGCACGCTGCTGATGGAAACCAACCAACCTTCCCCCGAACGTTTCCCTCCCCCGTCGCACACCCCCGTTCGGACGAAAATCGATATAGTTACACGGTCGACGTGTCTATATAGTCGCCTATACGCATATAATTCTCGGGGTCACACAGACCCATGTATATAGTCCTTTGCACATATGTACCTATATACATGAGTACAACTACCCTTATGTACATAAATATATAGTGTGTGAGAGAGAGAAAGAGTGGGAGAGGGGCGAGAGGGAAGAGAGGGGTAAGAGGATGTAGGGGCGTTGGAGAGGGGGGGGGGAGGGAGTCGAAGGGGCAGAAGGGAAGGTGAGGAAGGAAGATCACTGACCCGAAAGTCCCACCGGATCAAGATTACACGAGGAGTCGTGGTAAAGCGTGTCTCCGTGATGCGCTCACGATTCGTGATAAAAGCGAATCGAGAATTCGAGCTCTCGTGGCCATTTGCCCCGTGACTCTGTCTCTCTCTTTCATTCTCTTTGACTCTTTGGCTCTCGTGGCGATACGTCGTTTGGCGACGACGTGCTATTGGTAAGTGGAAAAGGCTATATAAAAATGAGAAAAAAAAGAGCGAGGGGCAGAGAGAGGGGGGAGACGGAGGAAACTTGGGTCACGCGGGAAAATAAATATTTCAGGATATGCTGAATTATTAAACTAGCTTTTTATTTTGAGATCCGTTATCGACTTTGGCTCAAAGGATAAAATCGTGGGGATCCGGAGGAAGGGCAAGGAGAGGAGACACGGGTGGAAGTAAAAGTGTATAATCTCAACGGAAATATTATTTCGACTAAATGTACGCGAAGTTAATGAAAAAATGTCTTTTTTTTGGGTAATTTACGTAATTAAAAAATTCATACGTGGGTCTTCATTACGTTAAATTTATATTTTTTTAACGTATCGACAATTAAAATCATATTTATATAATTTTTGAATATATACATCTAACATATTCAAATATTATTATTATATCTACATATATTCTATAATTATATATAATTATAAATATAAATATATACACGCATATTTGATTATTTATAAACATCATATATGTATATAGATATAACGCGTTTGCAGTATATATATGAAGATAGAAACAAAGTGAAAGGAAAGAGATCTAAAAAGACAGAGAGAGAGAGAGAGAGAGAGTGAGTGAAAGAGAGAAATAACCAAGAATGGCCTGTATTATTCACGCCTATGTGACATTACGGTATATATGTATACCTCCCAACAACGATACGTTTCTCTGATACGTGCACACCCCATATATTGTACTACATCTCTCTATCTCCCTCTCTCTCTCATATGTGACAACAGAGTGTACTACTCGTGTATCGTACATAGCCGAAGCGTATCTCGTACGTGACGACCAGGAACGGATAGTGTGCTGCAACGTAGGCTTTTCCCGTAGAAGTAGTATCGTCAAACACGCGCATTTATACATCCCGCTATACACGGAGTAGACCAACGTACGTAAAAATGTATCACTAAACACGTGTACGGGGAGGGGGCGGAGGGGGGGGGGGAATTACGAACTCGCGGTATAATCGTCGTTTCATCTCCTCTATCTCTCTACGTCTCGCTATCTACCCCTCTACGTCTCCTCTTCGTCACTTTGTCACTACTCGTCGTACGTAGACGCGGCATTATTACAATTCTTCTCTCACGTCGTAGTTGAATACTACTCCAGCGTAAAGTGATATTACACACTCGCGCGTCTTTCCACACCATCCTTATATATTTCCATCGCGCCTTTTGCCGTGGTTTTCATTATTTTGAAAATCTTTCAACGACGACATTTTCTTTTTTTCTTAGGAATTTCCTTTTTTCTTTTTTCTTTTATTTCTTCTTGCTTGTTTATTTTTTTCTTGCTTAGTCGGGCGGCTGGCTGAATGAGAGAACTTTCGGAATAGCCGCGACGACGAAGACGAGGAGGAGGAGGAGAGACGACGCGAGAGGATGAAGAAGATAACGACGAGTGCCTTTCGCCTCTTCGCGGATGGACGAGAGTGAGTCAGAGGGAATGGGGAGGGGCAAGGGGCGGAATTTCTCCTTCTTTTCTTCTTCTTCTTCTTCTTTCTCCTCTTCGTCTTTGGGAAGAGAGAGAGATAGAGGAGGAGAGAATTTCTCTCTCCGAAACACGACTACCTTCGCAACGAGACTATATATCTTCCATCAACGTCGCGCTTTACCACCGCATACCTACAAACCCGAGACTCTAATCCTATCCTCAACGGCCAAAAACCCTTCCTCCACTTTTTTCCCTTTTTTCCTTTTGCCCTCGTTTCTCTCATCCCTCTTGCGGCCGTCGCGGACTCATGGAAATTCGACCGATGCTTGGCTTCACCCAAATACCCGAAAAGCTATTCCTACGCGCCTCGGACTTTCCATCAACCCCTCTCCGTCTTCTCCGCCGAGTAACAATTATTTATCTTTTTGTTTGTTGATTCATTATAGTCGTACTTCACATTTTCTAATAGAACGGGGAAAAAACAACGAAATTTAATGAGAAATAAAATTATAAATTTCAATTTTATTTGTATCAATTAAAAACAAATAAAATACCTAATTAAAAATATTCGAATCGTACGAAAATAAATCGGACGTTATTTCTGTACCGACTATTCAATATTTCGGCGATATTACGAAATCGTAAAATGGACAAAGTCGTCGAGTTGGACGAATGTTACGCCTATTATCGTTACGTACACTATATCACAGTGTAGAGAGAGAGAGAGAAAGAGGGCGGGAGAGAGATTCACAAACGAGATACAAATAAGGTACGACAGGGGGATGAGGAGAATGAGGGGGGGTTGTAGCTAAAATTATAACCCAAGTGGAGTATCGTTGAGCTGGTTATGGATCGTCGTCGACTCGGTACAACGTTTCTCGTTCTCCGTCGTTTGCCCGATGCGTGTAACGACGAATGAAAACGGAAATTACGGTATCGCGTAGTCGGTCTATCGTTGAACACGAGGTCCTGAGAACTTTGTCGTGAAACCTCCCTCCTCACCCTTTCTACCGTCCTAATAATATCTACCCTCGTATATTTATAGATATATAAGGGTAGTTACGCAAGAGGCTGTACGTACGGATTTTCGTACGGAGTGTCTCGATTGGAGACAACGAAGGGAGGGTGGGGGCAGGGGGTCGCTATTGCGGTTCGGGGGACAAACGAAAACTTTCCCTTCTAATAATATTCCTGGAAGCGACACTCGGTCCACCCCTAATTTCGCGAGGGAAGGAGAGAGTGAGAGAGAGAGAGAGAGAGAGCAAAGGGCGCCGAGGGAAAACTCCAGGGACTTTATTTTCGCGCGACACCGCGAGAGGCCATTGGGGTAGGCACTTTCACAGGGTGAGAAAGTGAGAGAGAGAGAGAGATGAATGAGCATAACGCGCAGACACCCCTCGTTCCCTACAAATAGTCCTTCGCTACCCCGCACGCTCCATTAATATTCCCATTACGCGTACACGAGTACGTCGGGGTATAAAAAAAAACGCGAAGATGAAGAGAGAAAATAAATGCGCGAGGAAAGAGACGAACGAGAGTAGGAACGGAGTGAAAAGTATGCGTGCGAAGATACGAAGAGATTAAGGGATGAAGAGAGAGAGAATACAAAAAAAACAAGAAACAAGTGAGTAAAGGCGAGTGTTTAATGGCGGCGATGTGACGCTATTTTTGTTTCGGGGGCGGGGGGGATGAAAATATAGCTGGGTACAAAAATGCAAATATCGGGGGATGGATGAAGAGAAAGTTGGAATTTTTGAATATATAAAGAAGAAATAAATTTGTCGTTCTTTTTTTTCACGACGATTTGGACGCGCCAAGATTTATCAGGAAGTCGTTCGCTTCGCTCGGAAAACTCGGCGCGGCGAACGTACTTCCGGTTCTTTTTCTCTCTTGTACTTTTCGACCCCCGGTTCGTGGACCGATTTTCCTTTTTTTTTCGCGTACTTTTCCCCCATTACCTTCGCGCTCAGGGCCGAGGGATGAGAGAGAGAGAAAGAGAGACGGAAAGGGCTTTCGCGCGACCCTCGATCGACCCACGTGCGCGAAACAGGGAAACCATTCTAGATTTTTTTTCCCGCAACGCCCTTTTTTCCCTCGATACTCTCCTGCTCGCGCTCGCGACTACGACAACGAGAGAGCGAGAGAGAGAGATAGATAGATAGAGAGAGGAAACTCCGGCGCGAGAGCTTTTCGCCTTTGTCCCGAGGAAAAAAAAAGAAAAAGAGCGCCGCTCGATTTTGCCTCGCCGTGTCCTCCCTTTTTTCCGACGAGCATCGGGCGAACACCACCGGTCGATTCCCATCAATCACTCCGAAAAAATCTATATATGTATACACTCGCGCGACCCCTGACGCTCGATTTTCAATTCTTCCTTTTTTTCATCCCCTAAAAGTTAACTTTTAAAAGCGTCGATGAAGAAAAAAATGGTGCGAAGCGGAAAAAACTTCGAATTTCAAAGAACGTTTGCTCCCTTTGTCTCTCGCCGCGAAGACGACAGGATGAGAACGCAATCGCGACAACCCTTAAAATTCTAGTTTTCAACCCCTCTTTGTAAGGGGTCGTAAAAACAGAAAAAAATCGTGGAATGCACAACATCGTCTGTAGGTGAGATCGAGTAGGCAGATTGTAATAAGCATGACACGAATCCTCGACACGAGGAAGGAGGGGGGGGGGTGGTTTTTGAGGGGCTGAAGGACATCGACACCCCCCGCCCTCTCCTCCTCCCTTACTCGCTGTGTGCCACCGATGCATTCGCCACGGACGAGCCGTCGTCCCCTTAACTGACCTATGGCCACTCGTCTCGGTCACGCGAACGCGGAATGGTAGCTAACCAACCCTTCGAACGACAATCCGACCCCCTACCCCTCGAGCATCCCACCATCCCGTCAGCCCCGCTGCGCCCTTATAACCCGAGCTGTGCGACCGGTTTCATCCCTTCGCACAACTTCCGAGCGTTCGATGAAGCACGCGACGCGAAGGGGTTGCGCGACCCCATCGAGGCAAGGGGGGACGACCATTCCCAGAAGGGTGGCTGCGACCAACTGCGACGTATAACTATCGCGCACTGGACATTGGTCGATCGCGAAACGGACGCGTACCATCGTCCGAATTTCCGACGACGCTTTCCTTTTATTTTTTATTTTCAACATAAATAATCGTACTTTAGGGGTGAATTTTTATTTCGCGTTACGCGTTCTCCCGCTGCCCCCTTTTTTTCTAGCGCCATAAATTCATGCAACAAAAAACAAAAACGAAAACATCGCCCGGTTTTTAATCATCACCGGGTCGTCGATAACGTATAGAAATTGATAACGAGAAAAAACGATGAGATTCGACCGAAAAAATACGTAACACCAGAGGGGGGTTGAAAAAATGCTTCGTTCGGGTCACGACCGAAAAACCATGGGCGAGCGTAACCACTCGGCAACGACGACACACCCGGTCACACATTTTACGATTATAACCGAGCAATTATAGACCGTGTTATACGAGCAAAAGTAAACAAACTGAAAAAAAAATGGTAAAGAGGAATTTACAAAAAAAGAAAATAACAGCAACAGGACGCGTGTACATATACGACGTTTGCAATTCGAGTCATTAACGTTTCACACCGTGCTTTCGGCGGTTTAATTATTAAAATTAAAGCAACCCGCTCGCTATCGCGATCGAGACTCGAGCCAGCCAGCATTATCTCGCTCTTCCCGTGAAAGAAATTAGTAGGGCAGCCCTGAAAACGATCGGGGCCCAAAAGGGTTTGAATATGGATTCCCTACTAGGGATTTTCACAACACAATCCGACTAGGCCCCGACAGGGAAATAACAGGGTTGCCTTATTTATTTAAAAAAGGTCGTAGCGAGGTAAATGATAAAGGGCCTAATCGGGATTCATCAGGGCAGTAGTTATTACAGAGCATACAATATTTGCAAAGTTATTTACACCAATGTCTAGTTTTTATACTTATTTTCCATAGATGTGATGTACATATAAAGTTAATTTAAGCTTTTTAAGCGTTAATTTTACCTGCACGCATGAATATTATTAAAAAAAACTTTTTTTATATTGTGAAATTTATTTTCCAAATTTTCTCAATGTTTATAGAATAGAAATTTTACTATAGATAATTTGTATTCTATTATGAATATTATTATCTGTAGTAAAATTCTCAAATTATCTGTAGTAAAATTTGCATTCTATAAATATTTAGAATGTTTGGAAAATAAATTTCACAATATAAAAATAGTTTTTTTAAAAATAATATTCATGCGTG